>JAUEKS010009983.1:0-16542 GCA_031762815.1 Tylodina fungina
TCAACAACTTTATTTTTTCCTTCATGTGTTTTTATTTTGCCGACACCCGACACCGCTTGCGAATACCCAATACGATAGTTGCGAGTTGCGCGACCCACGTAGTCGATACCTTTTGGCGGACAAGGCTTGACAAGGCCTGGGGTAACAAACGAAAAAGCGCCCGAAATTACGTGCACGCTACCACGATGAAATTCGCTATGTGCACAAAATTACGTGTACGCTACCACGACGAAATTCGCTGTGTGCACGAAATTACGTGTAATAGATAGGCCTATGTAGACTCAGCCCTACCAGCAGTCCAAACGTAAATAAACATTTGACCAGTTACCCCAGAAACCCCCGGGGTGAGAATAACGAAAGTTTCCCTCACTCCAGGGTGAGAATAATGACAGCCATACATAGATCTAGATCTAGATTTCATCTTCTAAATTTATCTAGAAAAAAAAAAGGGGGGGGGGGAATACTGGCCGAGGAGATTCCGCTTTAGCACTTTCACAATTGGCCATTGGGCTACGTGTACTCTAGATTCTAGAGATCTAGATCTAGATTCTATCTAGATCTAGGCTAGATGTCTAGATCTAGATATATTATCTAGATTCTAGGCTAGGGCTAGATGTCTAGATCTAGATATATTATCTAGATCTAGATTCTCTAGATGTAGCCTAGGTTCTAGATCTATCTATCTCATCCCCATAGTCCATACATAGATAGGCCTAGTTTATCTAGAATTAGAATCTATATCTAGATCTAGATATATTAGATCTAGAATCTAGACACACCATTACATACATGGGAATCATCTTTGGTGTCAAGCAATAGTTTGATATCTTTTGTTTTTCCTTCTTTCATCAATTTCAAGATATCTTTGTCCATTTTAGACCTATGGACAGTCTAAGACTCAGATGAAGAGAACTTTGACGATTGAGAAGATCAAGATCTAATGAGAGTGAGTGAGCTTCTTATTTCCTTCCACTCCCACTCTTCCTCTTCCATCCACCAGTTGAAAATTTGCTGATTTAGCGCGGAAACCATCAAAACATTGAAGATTTCCTGTTGGGACTTAAATTATTTTGTATGAAAGGAGAGCGATAGCGTGTTGTTTTCAAAATCTCAACGGCGCAAGCGACGAGAAAGGGGAAAATTAAGAGAGGCTGAAGACTCAATATCTAAGATCTAGATCTAAGATCTAGATCTATATTCTAGAGATCTTAAATCTAGAAGTAGATTTAGATCTTGTAAACACGATGGCCGAGGACGAAGTAAATATGGGAGATCTAAATCTAGGCTTAGAACCTAGATCTAAATCTAGGCTTAGAACCTAGATCTAATCTAGATCTAGATCTAGATTCTAGATCACTCTAGACTCTAGATCTAATCTAGATTCTAGATCTATTCTAAACATCTAGATCTAGATTCTAGATCTAGATCTAGATCTAGACTTCTAGATCTATAGTATAGTCTAGTCTATAGCCTAGAGAATTCATCTGTGTGTGTGTGTGTGTGTGTGTGTGTGTCACACTGTGTAGATTCTAGATCTAGATTTATGTGTGTTGTCAGTTGTGTGTGTGTACATGTTTTTTTTGGATGGCTAGCGTCAATTGCCACAGAGTCACTCGGTAGCAAGTGATGCTGGCGTCGATTGCCACAGAATGATGAGGTGACAGTCGGCGTTGACGTCAATACCACCGAATCTTTCTGCATCACAACAATGGACCAAGATTTTAAGCGCTGAACACCGCCGACATTGCTAATCACACTGCCCGGACACTAGGCTACACATTTTGTTTTTCCTGTCAGTCTAGGCTAAGTCCAATCAGAAATGATTGAAATTGAGGCTCTAAAGTGAAAGATAAATTTTTATGGCTCTTCTTTCTTTGCGTCGTTGAATAGGGCCTAGTGGAAATCGACACAGAAATTATAATGTGTACAAATTAGATCTAGAATCTAGATATCTAGGATTGAAACTTCGATATATTATAGGCCTATCCAAAAAAAACTTTGAAATTACACAGTAACCAGACCTGCCATTTATCCTGATTTAATCAGGATCCTGATTTTTTATTAGAAGTTTAGAGCAGATATATCCTGATTTTTTTTTTAGCATTATATACTGATTTTTTAAAAATTGTTTTCCTCATTGTATTGGTTGATCCTGATTTTTTTTCTCAAATACTGATTTTTTTGACTGGGTGTCCTGATTTTACTTAAAATATTGTGGCAGGTCTGTAACTGGCTTCTCATTTTCCTTAGCATCTGGAATAAAACCTGAAACTAGGTGTAAACGACTTACTGCTGTCGTCCATTCATTTGGCATGGTTTGGAGGAATTCCGCTTTAAAAGTGCCAAGCATGTTTTCGTTGAGGACCCTTTATACATTAATGTGTAGGGATAGGAATGAAATAGAGAATAGAATATCGTAGTACTACTAGATGGGAGATTGATTGATTGTATATGGGCACATGTTTGCGATTTTTTTATTGATGTTTTGGTTTCCATGGCACATGTTTCCATTTCCTTTTTCATATTGACAGGCGCTCCAGATTTCCTGAAGGGACAAATACCCTATTTTACAGCACCCACTTTCTGTGCCTGACTATACTTGCAAGATGCCGCGTCCGGTGAGTTCTGCATGTTCATTATTCACCTTATACTTCATAATATTTGCCTTTTATGAAGACTACTGATTCCTTTGAAATGAAGAAAAAGACATTTTGCTTTTGACTTGAGTTTTACACCCTTTTTCAACACATTTAAGATTATATAAGAGGTGGGACCTACGTTTTAAACGTCTGTCTCCGATAGGGCAAGGCGACTCCACATGAGCCAGGACCAGTGACAACTGAAAAAAAAAATCTTGGGTGAACCGGGGCTCGAACCCGCGACCTTCATTTTCTGATGTTAGTGTCTTAACCACTACACCACATATAGGTCCAAGACGTATTGCATAAGAAATATGTTTATGAGGGATTTAATTAATATGTTGTTCAAGATTATTGCAGGTCAGTTGGGTTGCTGTACTGTAGCGCATTTAACATTCATTTTTCTGATGATGCTTTGTCTGATGGGTACATGACAATCTGAAATTGATATATAAAAGTAAAAAATTGTGCAATGCAAGATGTTACATTTTGTTTTTTCTCTACTGTTTCATGTAGCACATTAATGTGCGTGTGACCACCATGGATGCGGAGCTGGAATTCGCCATCCAACACAGCACGACCGGCAAGCAGCTCTTTGATCAGGTTTGTACATAATATGCTCCATTATAAGTGGTCTCAATTATTTCATTGTGAACGATGCATTTTTTTGGAAGGGGGGGGGGGGGCATTAAAAACTTTAAATTAACCATACCTATCTGATCTTCTTAGTCTTATGCCTGAGAGTTTTTATAAGTATTTGTCATTTGAAGTCAGCCTAATTTATATGTGAGGATTCCATTCTGAACATTTCCTGATGAAATCAACTCAGTGAGTAATGTGAAAGCTTCCACAGACCATATTTTTATGATACACCTTGTAATTTATCAGAGAATTCAAAGATTGACTATTTTGTTGAAAAATGGGCATAGTTCAGTTTTACTAGCACCGTCTTGCTTTGGTTGTTTTGTTGGAAAATGGACACCAGCACATACTGGCTCGAAACATCACATATATTTCTTATCGGGCTCTTTTTCATTTGTTTTATAACCTGACGCCTGTCTTTATTCTGACAGATTCAGAATCAGGCTACTGATGTCTCGGCTCTGACATACCCAAAAGTCGATTTTTATGCCCAATGAGTAAATGCGGCCTAATTTTTCAATACTGGTGATACACAGCCATGAAACTGGAGTCGCAAAAAATGTATTTGTTAACATGTATCTTGATTTTTAAAAAATGCCTTTATTACAGGTCCTTTTCTATTGCGCTCATTGTTTTTAATGCGTCTATTTTAGGTGGTGAAAACCATTGGCCTAAGGGAGATTTGGTTCTTTGGTCTTCAATACATGGACAGTAAAGGCTACAGTACATGGCTGAAGCTCAACAAAAAGGTTGGTTTCATGCTGCATTAAACAAATGGTTGAATGCCATTTTTTCCTATACCGTTTCAAAGGCATAGAAAGAATTGACTTTACTTATAATCATTTTATTTATAATTACTGGAGCCTTGTGATCCTTAAAATCCAAAGTAGAGCATTTTGAGATTGACCCACATTACTCATTATTTCTATTGTAAAACCTGTTTTATGGTGGTGATAACCTAACTACCTACATTTTCATTTTTTAAATTTTATATCCTTTTCATGATTTTGAAAGATGCAGTTTTGAAGAGCCCACCCGTTCTTTCTTTCAATTTACTTACATTTTCTTTGTACAACTAAACACTGAAGCTTGTGTGTTGTTTGCAATATAATTGCAGCATTCCTTTCTCAAGCGTAGTTTCTCCAGCTTAGTACAATAATGAGTCATGCAGAAATTGGGCAGTCATCTGCCAAAATATGTATTTATCTCCTTCATGAACTAAGAGTAGTATTAGTTTATGTTATCTTCTCCTGCCTTCAATTTTGACTTGTTTTGTTTCCTTTAGGTCGCCCTTAAACATATAATGCGAGTCAGTGAGACAATCAGACATTGTCTAACACATAGAGTTACCTTTGGAGCATGTCTGTGCTTGTTTGTGTATTACCACTCTTGTGCACACAATGATGACATTACCACGGATCTGGCATGATTTGATTCTTGTGTGTTTGTACCTATTAGGTGATGAGCCAAGATGTAAAGAGGGAAGTCCCATTGCAGTTCAAATTTCGAGCAAAATTTTTTCCTGAGGATGTGTCTGAAGAGCTCATCCAAGATATTACACAGGTACTTAAACGCATACCGATACAGGGTCTGGTTTAATAGTATGGTTTATGTGAGTTATGCTTTGCGGAATGCGCATTTAGTGGTGTGTAAATAAATTGTGGGTGATTTGTTTTGGGTGAGAAAATGAATACTTGTAAAGGTGTGAAATTGATTCTTTTAGTCATTTGATTTGACTGTAAAGCATGATGTGTTCCATTCCTTTAAGCCCTGAGCATATTTGAATTTTAAATTGTTCTACCCTTTTCTCAGAAAATGTTCTTCCTGCAAGTCAAAGAGGCTATCCTGTCTGATGAAATCTACTGTCCACCAGAGACCGCTGTACTGCTGGCCTCATACGCCTGTCAGGCTAAACATGGGGATCTAACTTCCGAATCCCCCAAAGCTGGTGTTTTAGCTAACGAAAGGCTACTACCTCAGAGGTAAGTATTGACGGTCTTGTTATTGGATTTATCATTATTAGGTTTTATTAGTGTTGGCAATTCAATACATGAATACATTATTTCAAATGCTTAGATGTCAGCCAGATTGTAGATTGTGGGAGTTAGAGAGAAACCTGTACTCTATCTAAAATGAATGGGATAGCATCACTGAAGTCGAAGTATTTGAGTTTGTTACATCCGTGGAATCTTTCAAGTTGGTGAAGTGTGAAAATATGGATGTCCATCCGGAATTGTTTCAGAAGAGTTTCAAAGTTTAGAGAGATGTTACTTATTGTGTGAGATATTATGTAATAGAATCATGGGTGTTATTTTTCCGGGCTGACCTCGGGTTGGTGAGATTTTCCGGGTTGCTGTGAGTTTCGGCGCTGGAATTCCGGATTGCCGAGATTATCGCCGTCGAATTTCCGGGTCCACAAACTGTCCAGTGACCGAGTCGACAAACGCACGTCAATAACAGTAGCCTGGAACTAGGCCTAAATTACTCGAATTCGTTTCAACGTCTTTTCTAATCATAGACCTACCACATTCCGTGTGTGCTGTAGGCCTATCACGTGCTTCTTGTCTTGTAAACAAACAGCCAGGAGTTTTGTCCAGTGTGGAGAGTGTAGGGCTCGACGAAGCGTTTAATTTCCAATCTCTTTGTCTTACGCATGCATGTTTCAGGTTGGATTTCATTTTCTAGAGAGATCTATAGATCGAGTGCTCAATATTTGATTGCTTCCTGGTCTGCATTTCGGAGTGCTTTGATTTTTGTAAAAGTGTTTTGTGTTGTTTTCTTCTTTCATTGGTTTACGTTTTTTCATGTGTAGAGATAGAGATCTAGATTCTAGATATAAATCTAGAACTACTCTTCTAGAAGATCTAGACATCTAGAGCAGACTTGCCTACTGTTACGGATTGTCCGTAACCGTTACGGGAAAAAAGCATCGGTTACGGAGTTACGGAAAACTTAAATATGTTACGGACAGGGCTGTCAGACTTCTGCAGATCCGCAAAAATCCGGGTTTGGAGTCTTTGGAGAAAATCTGGGGCTGTGGCGGTCATATTTAGAAACCTTGTCCACTCGAGGCCTATGCACGCCGCACGGAATTCATACCCTACTGTGATTCTCGGACTAGATCAATCAGCCGCCACTCTACCCCCTTCCCCACTCATCAACCCTTCCAGCGGCATATCAGCATGGCATTCTCGTCTCTGTTCTTCTACATGCACACCACGCGTTCTCCGTTCACTTTGCCTGTGCTATTTATTGCACATTTATCTCTTTCTGGTGCCGGTACCAATACACACCACAAAAGCCGCGCTATTATCGTAATTAGCCCATTTTGTAAATAGGGGTGTTAGTTTTGTTTAGTCTGTCGGCTCTATTCGACTCAAGTGTTAGATCTTGTTCTGGATCTAGAGTCTAGTCCTAAAGTGCCCGTTGTACACACCTCGAGCCTACCAGGTTCGGTAGATCTAGATCTAGATCTAGCTCTTAGATATGTCTTGTCTTTCTAAATCTGTAGATCCATGCGGTTTCTCAACTTCATTATTGATCGGTTAAGTTGTGTGCTTTCGGATTTGCGTGTGTGACGGAGATACTTTGTAAGAAAGCACGCTCACGAGCCATTTGTGCCATTGTTTGTAGACTTTGTAGTGTTTGTTTTCAGTGTTCGTTTTCTTATTCTTCCTTTTACGTTTGTTCTGCAGTATTTGTACACTTTGTTTCATTTATCGCGATTCTCCGAAAAAGTTCAGAGGTTTGGAAAATTGTTCACTGGCAGTCCTGGGAATAAGGTTATTCACTAGTTATTTTTTAAAACAAATTACGTTCGTTGGGTTAGTGCTGGAGAGGGGGGTGGTATTCCCCAAAGATTTCAGGGCCGGTCAAAATTTTCAGTAACACCCGTGAATAGAATACCAACAGATTCCGAAAGTGGAGGGAGAGCTAACAAATGAATTTGAGGTTAAGTTTGGTGTACAGCATTTTCATTATCTTAGCAGTGCAACTATTTTTAGAAGTAAATAAAAAGGTTTTATATTCATTATGCAGGTGAATTTGTAATGTCAGATTCGTGATTATAGCCCTAGAGTTATGAAAGAATAATCATCAGACTTCAAAGGATTTTAAAATTAACATTGTTAATTTATGTACTATGAGAATTGTTACAAGATATTTTACATAGGAAACGTGATTGGCCTTGTGTCAAAATGCACAAATGTATTTATGGTACTTTTACTTAAGTGTTATTGCTTCTTATGCAATGGTGGATATAATGGTTCATAGTCTGTTACTAAAGTAAATGTTAGTTGTCTTGGTGTTTTGCATTTACTAAATGCACCATAGTGGCGGGAAAAAACTAGTTTGCTTGTTGACATTAACCTAACTCAAGTATATCCATATTTGAAGGATGCGGTAGTCCCTGGCAAGTGATCTATAGTGTTTTTACTACTCTCTGTCTGAAGTGATAGTAAAAGTAAAATCAGCAGGTTGAGTGATGAATCTTAAAGGAGTAAATCGATTTCTTATGGTGGTCCATTACACATATTTGACACTTTTTGAGCCACCCATACAGCAATTTAAAAAAAATATTGGACAATTAAGTATTGTTAGTGGAAATGTTTCATTAAACTTCATGTACCATTTGTTGATCTCTTCTCTCATTTCTATCAGAGTTTATGATCAACACAAACTGTCCAAAGATCAGTGGGAAGAGAGAATAAAGAGTTGGTATGCAGAACACAAAGGAATGTTGAAGTGAGTTGTTTGTGTGTATACCAGTCGATTGTCTTGGCTGTCATCATTTGAGTTTTATTATGTTTTCAATTATTGCTTGGGGGAATTATTTGTGGGAGTGTCTGATAGAGATGCATTACTGTTATGATCTTTTTTTTCAACTCAGAATTGTTGGGGTTCCTTTGTGTATTTACACTAACATTCTTTTCACAATTGTAATTGAAGTGTGCAACTGTTGTGACAGTTTAAATATATAATCCATGCTGTCCTATAGCTATAACTTGTATACATATTTGGTATTATATTTAATAGACATGTTGAAAGAATGATCAAGAAAGTGTTACTGTTAATTTAAATTTTGTCATATCCACCAGCATGGTATAGTGAGGTAGGTCACACACACAGTGTACTGTAATGGGAAGGCGAAAGCTGAGACCTCTTATGTATAACACTGCTTAGCACCATGAAGGAAGGACCCCCAGTCATAAAACCTCTGTTCCAGAGCAAATGAAGGAAGAAGCTGCAAAAGAAATTTATAAAGTGACAATAAGGAAATAAAAAAGGACACCAGAGAGCCATCAATATCACTTCCTGTCGTAACATCAGCCTCATCTTGCCCAAAGTAGTCCGTGATTGTCATCGATGAGCTTTTGATCTTTGTAGGCATAACATGCCTCAGTGAGAAAGGCCTTCGAAATTTGTTTCGTGTGCATTGTACTGATGCCTAAATCATATGACTCGTGTTGCTTTCATTTAAGAGAATGGGGATTACCTTCTTATTACCCCGTAGGCTCTTAGGCAGAGGCCCCTGTATTGGAAAGACAAGAATGATTCTGAGAATTTAATTAGTAAATCATAAAACTTATATTTATATTTTTGTTTTCTTCCACAGGGAGGACTCAATGATTGAGTATCTGAAGATAGCTCAGGATTTGGAAATGTATGGGGTGAATTACTTTGACATCAAGAACAAAAAGGGAACAGAATTGTTACTAGGTGTTGATGCTCTTGGCCTTAATGTTTATGAGAAAGATGATAAGTGAGTATCTATTTTGAGAAGACATGTTATTGGTATTCTCCTTCATTGGATGAACTCTTGTGTAAACAACCTATGGCATGAGTGTATTCAGACCTGCCATTTATCCTGGTTTAATCAGTGTATCCTGATTTTTTTTATTTGATGTATAGAGCTGATATCCTGATTTTTTTTTCATTAATTGTAAAAACTGGTTTTTAACTAATTATATTCTTCATTGTATAGTAGATCCTCATTTTTTTTTTTTACCAGGTATCCTGATTTTATTTGTGGCAGGTCTGGTGTATTTTGAGCTCAATACCTAGTTGGTACTTCTCTAAATGCGATGTTCAGTTTTATTTTGCATAAAATGCATTCCACTGGTCTCATTAGCATGACCAACCCTACCTTTCCAAGCTATTATGTTGTTCAGCTCTTAGTTTTTTTTATTTCTAATTCTGTATATTAAAGAATATTTCAAAATCATTTGTATTATTCATTGTCATATTTTCTTATTTTGCTTGGTCTGGACCGTAGTGTAGTTAGTATGTTTAGAATTGTTAGACTTAAGAGAGCAAGAAGTCATTTTTATATAAAGTGTGTATAACAATTCTCTTCTAATTTTCAGGTTAACCCCTAGAATAGGATTCCCTTGGAGTGAGATCAGAAATATTTCTTTCAATGACAAAAAATTTGTCATTAAGCCTATTGACAAAAAAGCACCAGTAAGTATATTATATATACATATATATACATCAGGGCTGAGAATCTTCCGCCTTTAGGTGGACCTCCGCCTTTATTGTTGCCGCTCTGTGGTCGTTGTTTCCGCCTTTTAATGACTTGCGGCGGAAGGTGGAAAAAATAATTTTCCGGTCGGGAAGAAAATGAAAAAGTTACTGGCGAGATCTGGTGTCGTTCGACGTTCGATTTTGTCATGCCGTTTACTCTGACCGCCGGGAGTAGTCGATGTGTATCCGATACTTTTACTTTGTTTTCGTGAAACTGATATATATTCTTTGTAAGCTTACTCACTAGAGTTTCTTCAGGGTGCGTCTTCTTGAAACTACTATGGGCTTAGATCTACTAGGCTAGAATCTATAGAGTTTTATCTAAATCTAGATCTAGGCTAGAATCTAGATGGAAGTTTGAACTGATTTGAGTGTCAAGATGGCGCAGCGTGCAGACATCATGAAAAGCACAGAGAAGTTTGATGACGGTGATGTGAAGAATCGTTGGCGATGGGAATGGTGCGATAAAACCATTGAGGGACGCAGAGTTGGAGAGCTGAATTTCAAGGGACTTGCCTTTTGCTGCCTGTGCAACAAAGACATGTATGAGAAGAGGGGATATGCAGCATTGGTCTCGTTCCTTATTCTGTCTCTTCTTGTTTTCCTGAGGCAGCTCATTTCACAGACGTTTAAGTAGATCCTCTATCTTGCTTTGGTGGCTCCTGTTCCTTGTCCATGTCTGGGCTTGATAGTATAGGGCTAAGTTGGCCCTAATCAATCTATTGTGCATTGAGATCTAGATCTAGGTCTCTTCTAGATATAGATCTAAATACCTAGAGTCTAGACATCTAGATATAGAAATATAGATATAGATCTACATTTACTCTATATCTAGAGTCTAGACTCTAGATATCTAGATTCTAGTTCTAGATCTAGCTTTTAGGTGTAGAATATAAATTTAAATTAGATATAGAGAAATCTAGACTCTAGATCTAGGCCTAAATATGACAGATTCTCCAGCTAGGGTTAGGGTTCGGATACGTTGAGATTCGAAATAAAAACCCTCTGTATCGCATCCTTTGAGACACTGAGGGATAAAGCTATTTTTGATCTTTGACTACTGATTTTGTGTGTATATATGTGTGGATGACTTGTCTCTAGTCTTCCCTTTCTGGGTCTTTTTCTCGCAATATGGGCTAAAATCTGCGATGAAAGACTGGTTTTCAAATAGAGTAGAAACAGCCCAGAATAGGCCTAGATGACTGTTTTTCAAAGGTCATTTTCAAAAATTTTCCAGGGGGCATGCCCCCGGACACACCCCTAGAGAGGCCTCCCGCCATTGGTGGTTGAGTCTCATGCCTTTGGCACTCAGTTTCAGCCTTGTTCAAAGCTGTCCATTCTCAGCCCTGATACATTTATGTCTTGCTTCCCCTCACTCCTCACTTAGCAGCTTGCTTAAAATACCTTCATAGCATTAGTTTATGATATTGATATACCCCTTTCTGTATAAAATAATTACATTGCTTCACAAAAATCACTATTTTCCCTGATACGTGAAATTGTAAAAATCTTACAAAGCGTCAGTATGAAATAATGATCTTATATCTCAAGGTTAAATGATTTTATATCTCAAGATTTAAATTTCATTCATTGACTATTTCGGCCACACCAACTTCATTTCTAAAACATTTAATTTCTATATCCTCTATTCTGAGAAGAACCTTGGCAGAAAAAAAAAAAAAGAAATGCCACTTTTTATACTATCTTCCAATGAAGAACTTTTTTCTGAAAGGATGTAAGATTTTCAACATGTTGTATGTTCCAGGAGGGAGGGATTGTTTTTAGTTTAAGAAATGAGTGAGATTTGAAACAAAATACCTTTGAAAACGATGTTCCTTATCCTCTTAATTTAAATCAGTGTGTGTTACAATTGAAATTGTTGCTTTGAAATGAATTGGACACTGTAGGTAGCTATAATCAATCAGAACAGCAAAAATCAATTTCATTTTCACCATGGTGGACCTGGGTATGGTCCAGGGAATTTGATGTGATTTCTTTTTGTGTATGCTGTTGCGTCATACACGGGAGCGTTGGGCTGTTGTCGATAGCCGACATAGCTTATCTCGACATTGGTCAAACGTATGGTGCAGTGCAATGTAACTTCTGGAGTGCTGGCTTGTCTTAAGCCCCTCCCAGCTCTGTGATTTGCCCTCAGATCAGACCCTTGTTTAAGACGTGTCTACTGGATTGGCTAAGTGGTTAGAGCACTTTCCTTTCACCTCGGCGACCGGGGTCCGATTCCTGTGCAGGGCAAATTATTGCTCTCCCGTCTATGCGCTCTCCAGTCTACCCGGCTGTAAATGGGTATCTGATCCTCTTCAGGGTCGGGGACGGTAAAGACAGGAGGGAGAGGACTGGGCACCTCCTGCAATATGCTGGCCCAAGAACAATGAAGGCTCTAACACTTCATTCCCCTACCACAGAAAGGTTATGGGACTGCCTTTACCATTTACCCATTATAAAAAAAGTACACCCTTCTGCTTTGGATGATATGCAGTTGAGAATGATTTAAAGAATGATATCCTGGATATGAAGAAATAATGTTTTTGATATAGGGCAAGGGATGTGCAGAAAGACCACCGGGCTAACTTAACATCCTATATGAATAGGTGAAAACAGCTGTAAAACTGATGATGATAAATTAAAGGTTTAAATTTTACATTTATATGCTTTTACTTATGTGTTTGCTCTGTAATAATGTGAAACAAAAACTTGTAATTTTGCTGTTTTCTCCCAAGGATTTTGTCTTCTACGCTCCGCGCCTTCGCATCAACAAGCGGATTTTAGCCCTATGTATGGGTAACCATGAATTATACATGAGGAGAAGGAAACCAGATACTATTGAGGTTCAGCAAATGAAGGCCCAGGCTCGTGAAGACAAGCTTGCAAAGCAGCAAGAGAGGTATTTTCTCTCTACAGTCACACCTCTTCTACACATTTTGGACACAGGTTGAACATTCACATAAACTCCCTTGCCTCTCCACCTACAGCTCATTTTTCATGTCCCTTACTTTTGACCATATTTTGTTTCATACCAATAGTTAAAAGTTGTTTTCATTTCTGCCAAAGTGAAAAAGAAAGTACCATTGTTTTTGGAGTGGGACCACTTGTACTGTTATTAAAAGAATGAGGACACTTGACCAAAAAAAAAAAAAATCCCATCTCATTTCAAATTTTGATATGGAATCACAGACTCCTACTCTGAATAATGTTTTGATCTACTGTTACAGAGCACAGATTGCCCACATGAGGCAAGAGCGTGAGGAGTCAGACAAGGTGAGGAAGGACTTGGAGGAAAAAGTCCGGTTAATGGAAGAGGAGCAGAAAAAACGGATGTTAGGTTAGTTTTCTTTCCATTTAATTTTGTTTTGTCTGTTTAGATGCACCTGTTCTATCTTCTACTTTGTTTTGTGGTGGCGCCCCCTCCCCCGCTCCCTTATTCTACATCATTTTTAAAACCGGTCTAATAAAATGTGAGTTACAAAAGTTTTTCTCCATTTCTCATTAGTTTGAACTGCGTAGGTTCCCTTAACATTAATACGTCAAAAGGATTTCCTTGTGTTTTTGTGAGAACCATCAAATTATGTTCATGAATTAGACAAATAGCAAGTATATATGTCTCATTGTGTCTGGCTTGTTCGCTTCCAATGTACATCCTCAGTAGTAAATATTACTTTCTTTTAGAATTGGAGGAAATGCAGGCCATGATTCAAGACAGGGATGACAAGATGGCGGAGTTGGCCAAAATGCGAGATGAGCTTGATAGGGAGAGAAGAGAGGCAGAGAACCTGCAGAAGGAAGTTATGCGCTCCCATGAGATGGAACAGTCAGAGCGGGAGAGATTGGTCAGTTTTCAAACTCTTTGTTCCTCTCCCATTTCAACTGTTGATAATGAGGTGTCTTTATTCAATTTAAGCAAAAGTTTCTTAATGCACCACGTAGCGTCTTAGAATAACTAGACTAGACTTGCTGTTTGCCATATATTTGTATACTGTAGTGATTCGATTATTCGCAAGAGTCCATTTATATGCGTGTGAAAACAAAAAGCATCAATTATATTCTCTGACTGTATGGAACCTCTGTTGCGGGAATTTAGATTTGTGAGATCTTTGTGAACTGATGGTAGTATTAAAAAATATAGAACTTATTGAAAATGGTGCAAAGAAGATGAAAGAGAAGCAAACATTTAGGACATTCTGATAGATGTCAGTTCGATTGAGGAGGGAGCATTTGATGATAGATCTAGAAACAATGGTAGAGTAAAGATAATGGACGGAGGAAATAAGAATATGTTACTAGCTAAGTTCGATGAAAGTGTTACATCCATTTATGATCTACCCACTTGACTAAAGGCGTTGATTACTGTAATTTCTTTATACTTAAAAAAGTTTTTAAGCTTAGATTAATAATTTTAATGGACATGTGAGTCTTTCTTAAAACCTCACACAAGAACGGTGGACATCGGTGTGAACATTTAGAATTAAGGGAACTCAAGCCTCAACTTAGATGGTTTTTGACATCATAGATCAGTAGATAAACATAAAATATGAAGATAATGTGCATAAACTTCATCCCACAAAATCTTAGATTTTTGTTGACATTTTATAATCCTAAAATCTCCAAAGTACTTCAGAACTTCAGATGTTTCAGTTATTATTTTTTCAAGCTAAAGACATGCAATTTCTGCAACTAGTGATGTCTTTCTTCTTCTTTTACTGTAACATTTTAAGAATTGACAGAATTTAGAAATTTATTTAAAAATACACAATTCTGGTAAAAATGTTTACTTTTATCACCTTTAATTATAAAACTACTTCATATTCTGAAATAATAATTACACCATACTCGATGTGGGTACTATTGAACTATAAGCATGCCAAGTTTCAGACATCTACGAATACTTCTTGGGACTTTAAGGATTATAAATGGTTGCTGTACCCGAAAAATAAAGAATTGAGAAAATCGGCTTTAAAATATTTACTTTTTAAATGCGTAACAATCGTTGATTCCTGATGAAGCATGAGAATCAAGTGTATGTAGCAATTAAACATTATAGCCTGGCATTCTTCTTAGGCTTTCCATATGTAAATCTATTCGTCATTTTGAGTTTTAGGCTTAGATTTATTGTATCGAAAGGAAAATGTATATTGATTTTACGACTGGAAACAAAACGGAATGGGACACTGCGCATGCGCCACGAGCCATTGATGAATCGGTGGCTCGGAAATAAGGCTTGGTTCTGTATTCAGCAAGGTCGTCATCAGCTGCCAGTATTTTCCTATGTTTCTTCATGAGAAACATCACTCCTAAAGATTGTTGAGATTAATAAAAATTCTAAGCGATAGTATTATGAAAACCTTTGTGAAAAGGATGACGCATCGATACCAAATACTTGTGTACATGAATCCAGACCTTTGCAATAACAAATGGGTTTTGAAAAGAGGTCTCTCCAACTAGAGGCATAAAGTTTCAACAAAATTTTCACTGCCAGGCGGAGGTGGGTGAAGAAAAGGGCATTTTTTTTCCATTTATCGATTACAATCAGCCTTCTACTTTTTTCCAAATGTTTATATAGTAGTTAAACTAACATTTGGGCTGTAGAAAAGGGAAAAAAAATTGATATTTTCAACCAATTATTGAAATCATGAACCTTTCAGTCAGTCACAAGCTCCTTTGACACAGCTCCCAAACTTGTCTGTAATGTTACTATGAAAGTACCATTCTAAAGTGTTAATAGAAGATTCTGACTAGTTTTTCATTCTTAGTTACCTTGGGGGTCTTTTGTTTTTGATTTCACAGGCTGCAGAGTTGGCCGCTGCCCAGTCTTCCTTACAAGAACGCCTCACTGAGATTGAGTCCAAGGAAACAGAAGTGCACACTCTTGCAGAGGAGCTTGAGGGTGCAAGACGCAGTGCTGAAGAGAAAGAGCTTGAGTTGTCTGAAGTGATGTCAAAGAGCCAAAAGCGTGAGCAGGAACTCCAAGCCCAGCTGTTGGTCAAGGGTGCGATAAATGACCATCATGATGAGGGAGAAGAGAATGTAGGCGATGACAAGGTTGTTTATGGTGAGTGTCTTTATTTGTTGGTGTGTAGGATCAAAATAGTAAATAGAAGTACCACTTGCGGCCATAAGTGAACTTTGACCTGCACACAGCCATAGTGAGGCGCTGTGAATAAACGAAGTACTGCTGTCGAAACTAGCCTGGCCCCGAGATGGTACTAGTGGATCTAAAAGTGTGCGGTGTTGCTTGATTTTAGAATATTATGCATTACATGCCTCAGGTTTGTGTACCAAACTGCGGCCACAAAACTATTCCCAAGGTGCAGCCACCTTCATAGCTCACTTTGTTTTATAATGAGACAAATTATCAATAGCATGTCGTCAGATTAATTTCTGAAAAACATATCTAAGTGATAGGAACAGAATAAATAACATTACGTTAAGAGAAAAACATTTCAATTCACTTCCCTGAAATCACGAAAGGTGAAGTTTTGATAATAGGTCTATGAATTTAGGTCTAGTGTTTTGAGAAAATAAAACACGCGAAGTGATGAATCAAATAATAATAATAACAGATCTTTATTGTCTGAAAGGCAATTTATCTTTGGTTACATCATGCAAGGTTCCCAGTCTTTACATCATGCATAGACATTGTACATAGACACCAGCAAACCCTACACAACCATTATTATTACCACCAAATCCCCTACAACTGTATATTACTCTACATCTTCTT
>JAUEKS010009984.1:0-10744 GCA_031762815.1 Tylodina fungina
CACACCATGGACTCAATTCTATTGATTGTGTTTTCAGTGTGCTTTGAGAGTTGGAGACACATTCTGTCACTTAAATATCCTATTTGTGTTGCAAGTGACATAAAACTTTAACTCAACTCAAACTCAAACAATAAATGTATTTGATCACCTATTAACCCTCTCATCTCCACGTTCAACATTTGTCAAAATTTCCATTGCCACATTCGACTTATGTCGAATTTAGAAAGGAAGAATATATGCAGCGAACAAGAAATAATACAGACTGTTTGTCATTTGTGACTGACTTCCCTTCCCTTAACACCCTCCACTGATATTGTTAGAATTTTTTTCAGCTGAGTATTTATCAATTGAGGTGGCTTTCGATCTGTTTTTAGTTTGCATTCACAATCAGACAAGAATACAATATGTGGATGAGGAAATTTGATGATTCATGGGCTAGTTTGAGGAACTGATTCAAATTGTGATAACGAAGCTATGAGGCAGCAAATCCAGATCAAGATGAATGAGCAGATCATCTGGTGCAAGAAGGGGTGTAGCTATTCCAGTTTCACATGACCTCATATGCATATTCAAAACATTTTTATGCAGCACATCCTATCCCAACAAATGTTAAAAACTTCAAATACTTATTTCAATTAGTTTTCAAAATATGCTTTTTCTCCTGATATATATCGCTTTGAATTGCATCTACTAAATATGGATGGCAAATAGCTTGAAGTAGGCCTTTAGTGAAAAAAGGCTTGGCAATGTAAGGGTTAAAGGAATGCTTGGCTTCAGATGGCGCCTGTTTTCAACCAACCGCAGTTGTCTATCATAGCAAGTCAGGATGCTTGGATCTCGCTTTACTTAAAAAAACACAGCCTTTGTTAAATATATGCGATCGCTGGTTGGCAATCTATAGAGTTTATTTATGATGCCATCACATGGTTATCATGTTGGATGTTTCTTCAAAGACCTAATTTTTTGCAGATTGCTTGTTCTTAGGTCATCTGTTGTAGGATTTGTATCTTGGAGAAATACAGGGACAGTTACCGTACCTGGATCTAGATTCAGTTTCTTGATTACAGTGGGTCTAGGCATTGATTCTAGCTTCTAGATCTCAAGCAAAGCATACCCCAACTCCTATCCTCATGGTGTAAGCCTCTTTACAGTTGACATATTTTTTGTTTAGAATTCTACTGTATAAAATGTTATTGCCTGCCCTGCTTCTCTTAGTCCCATGAACCTCATTTGTTTTACTGAGTGAGGGGTTTTCCCTTCACAGCAGAATCCATGTGGCTAGGTGATCTAGATAAAGGTTAGGGCCTATCTCGACACAGGACATTGTCTTCTGCCGCTTCTTGTGAAGATTCTCGATCTAGCAGCGAGATTTGAATTTGTGTGGTGTCCATCGTTAGAATTAGATCTACTAAGATTCATTTTTTAAGGATGGTAATTGCGGCCCTTTTGTTTTTAACAAAACCATGTTAATTTAGACAGATGTAAAATAGATCGTGCTAGTATGATAAATAAGCCTCCTTGAATTTTAAAAAAAAAATCTTGAAACATCCTTGAAATCTCATAGGTTGTGGGTAGGTCCCCTGGAATATGCAAGGTGGGCAGGATGGATACAACAGTCATGGATAATGTGTTCCTGAAAGTTAAATTTAGAAGTTCATTCCTTTTATCCATTTTTGTTTACAGCTGATTTCATGGAGGTGAAGCCAACTATGACTCGCAAGTTGCGGCGGAGACCTAACGACCCCATACCAATCCCAGAGAAGAGACGGAAGCCTTCCCCTGATATCCTTTTATTAACTGTTGCTCACAAGATCTAAGGATGATCACGTAGTGGACCTTCCTCGATAACTGTCAAAAGACTGTTGGTATTAAATGAAAAATGTGAATATTTTATAATTATACATTGTAACTATAAAATGAAATGATGTGCATATAACCAAGCATAACGTAGTCCATGTAAAATTTTGAAAATGACATAAAACTTAGGAAATAATATGAATTTCAGGAAATTTGGTAAAATTGTGCTCACTAGATTTATTGTAAATCCATTTTTTTTAAAGTAAATAGCTCAAATTTTTGGTGATGTTTCCATAAATTATTGCTGATTTTTCTATGCAGACTTATATTGTAATGGAAATGTACCAAAAAATGTAAGGTCAAATAATTTCAAAGATGCCTGATACAATGCTAAAACTGACATAAAGGGATTAACTTATTCATTTTGGATTATTACATTTTTTTAAAGTTTTAGATATTTTTTTTTTGCTATTCGGTATTTAGAGACAACAAACTTAACACATTCATCAGGTTGGAAATACTTCTTACATTTTCTTCTAGCTTTATTAAAAGTAAATCATGCATAACCCTAGCTTTAGTTATCCAGTCATTAAGTTTTCTGTATGGTTAAAATTTAAAGGCCCTCCTCCAAAGAATGTGGAACAGCTGCGTGCACATAGATCAATAGAGCTCAACACAGGATCCTTCACCATACTATTGCACAACAACCCAACAAAACAATAGTATTATACCTTGGTTGTTACGTTCTTCCAGTATCCAGACCATACATCCTTAGTTTCCTAATGGGTATCCGCATATGCCTTTGGGAATGTGCAGATCTGAACCACCATCTCAGAGCAGATGCTCAGCTTTATCAGAATACCTGTACTAGTAGATTTTATATAATTTTATATTGCTGATCAGTAGTTTCCACATTCTGCTGCCATTTGATAAAAAGGTTGGATATTTTTCATAGCTAAATCAAAATCTAGATCTAAATCTAGAAACATTGTGGGGCAACACTAGTGTAAATTGTAGCTCTAATATGCTAATTATACCCATTTCCAACTTAAAGGCATCAAAATACATACACATATATCACATCTATAGGAAGGGTGCTAGTCGTCCGATCAATGTAAACAATCAGTTGTCCACCATGCCAACGAAACTTTACCTGTTCCTTCTAGACCTCTAATGCGAATAAATACATTTGAATTATCTTTTTTTAAAACGACGAAACATGTTTGTGTTTACTTTTAGTGGCATCAGTGCTTGAGTAAACCTTTTCCACAGCAGTAATATACCATCAACTCAGACAATTAGAATTTAGGTCAAATTGTCACTGTGACCTTACTTTTGCTGTGATGTTGAGTGCCCGGAATTCGGACGTATGTTTTCAATATCTGGCTTGAAGAGACATTACCTCACCCACTCCAACCGATAGAGTATTCACTTGGAGAAGCAGATAAAATAGATTTCTATCTGTCAAATTCTTCGGTTTTCATGACAATTTGAGTGACTTCTTCAAGGAGGGATATGTTATGTTCACATCAGCATAGACTTTCAAAATGGCAGACGGACGCTGTGCCCCGGAATATTGTTTACAATAAGGAACAAAAATTCATTCGTTTTTATCAATATTAATCTGTACTTCCATGAAAAATACTACTATTGTAATGATGCTCATTCAAGTAAAGTTAAAATTGATCTTCAAATTATCGTACGAGTCACCTGAGAGTGTTTTCCAATTGTCCTAGATTCCGCTTTCAGAGAGTTAATATGATTAAAGTGGTTGTGTGAGTGAGATGACTATTAGCTGTCTTCCCAAACGTCCTGGTAAAGGAATTATTTAAATATCCTTGCTTTAGGAGGAAATTAGTTTTTATTGAGTTTAATTTTCTGTAGTTGACCTTAACTCAGAGCACCCCAGGTAAATCTCTCACTGGATGATGATCAAATCATGGCCGACCTGCGGGTAATGCTCAAAGTCAGTGGCAAGCCAGTGGCAAAGAAACAGGTCCTGTTACACCAGGATCCTGTCGTTGATGTAGGATCCGATGTGCGGATAGAGGATGGGAGGCTGTGGTATGACAAGAAATGGTATGTAAATGGCTCGTGACTATAGGACAATGACATTTCAACTTAATTAAAATGAAGGTGTTAGAACCAGACCCTTTGTTTCGTGACCTAGATATTTATGTTGTTGTTGCTATTGACAAAGAAGCATCGGGGGCTTGACTTTTTCGTTCATTGCCTTGACGTGATGATGTTGCTGTAGAAGGTGTTTTCTTCATGTAGGGTTAAAAACAAGATACTAATCACTCAGTTTTTTGAAGTGGAGACAGACGATGAAGCGGCGTTGCAGTTTCTTAAGTCTGTAGAGTGAACTCAAGGTTGTGTATGGTTGGGGTAAGTAAGGATTTTGTGTAGATGATGGCTCGAACTGCACACTGCTCTGTTCTGTTTCGTATACTTGGGTTGAGGTTTGTCTATAAAATAGTGCATATGAATTGATCAAGAATTCAGGCAGCTGTTGCAGCAGCAGGGGGTAACTGTAGGTCGTATTAGTAGCTAGGAGTACTTGGAACTAGTCTGTAGTCTGCAGTCCGTAGTTAGTAGTCAGTACTTTCAAACCATCCGGCTCATAGGGCTGGAGCTCCATCCCAGTCTCAGTAGCATGACGCTGACAGTGACAGATTTTATCCATCACTTTTTCAGACTTGTCAAATCCTGTTCAGACTTGTCAAATCCTACAAAAATTCGTATTCCTACTAAATTAAGCCCTCGGCTACGGATTTGCAACTTCATCATGAATTTTGTTGAAAATGTGATCATGCCATGATTGCTTTGTAAATGAGGAGAGAAAAGTACGAAACCGAAAAATTACAAACAGGGTTGGCTATGGAATCGGCGCGCAAGTCAACCATTTAGAAAATCTAGTTTCCGATACCGAATAATGCATGCGTCATGCGATAGCACTAGAATTATAGATCTAGATATTTCTAGAATCTAGATCTAGATTTGAGTATCAATGATTATCTTTAGTTTTTAGAATTGTGGTGGTTGGTGTTAATTTTAGGACAATCGGATTCTAGATTAGATCTACACACGTTGGACCTTTCAACATGACCATGGCTCAGCCACCCAAAAAGAAACCTAAAACTGTCGGGTCACATCAGGCTTTTAAAACATGAATCGTGAGTATTTTAATGGGACTTCTTTAGAACTAGGGTGAATACGAATTTAATGCCATGACTACAAGTTTTTAGGCCCCTGACTACTTATTATGACAAATAGGATTTGGCAAGTCTGCTTTCTAAATAGGATACTTTTAGAATACTTTTCCAGCTGAATTTGTATCCATTTTCACCACAGTTGACTGAAGCAATGGGGGTACATTTTCTTGCTTAAGTTAAATACATATTTATGCCGCCAATGGTGTTCAAACCTGGCACCTCTCTGTCCACTTTCCAACGCTTTACTGCTAGGCACTGTGCTCCCTTGTAGCAGCTGTAGTGACTGAAAATGACGACAGTCGTGGAGATGAGTTAGTCCTTGATATATGACACCCCCAACAGTTGATTAAATACCTTTGCCTTTTTTTTAACAACTTTTTTCTTTGTCAAACAACCCCTCTCCCAACTAGTGCAAGCCTACTTATTGACCGCTTCTTAGACATGGAACAAGAATTTGATAGGGTTCCTAGAACATTGGTAGAATGGGCTCTATGAAAAGAGGGAATGAGAGAATGGCTTGTGATGATAAGAGTTCATATACCGAGACTAGAGCTAGACCTATGGTTACAGTAGGCAAGGAGTTCTCTGGTGATATCAGGTGAGGTGAGGGTTGGTGTAAACCAGCGATCATGAGCTAGTTTCTGGGAAAGGTGCTATACAAAGCCAATTTATTATTATTATTATCATTATAATTATTATTATTACTATTATTATTAATATTATTACTATTATTATTATTATCAAAGCTAAGTCCTTTGTTGTTTATCAATGTTATGCAGTTGCTTTCAAAAGAGGCAGGTAGGTAGTTACTGTGGGATCTTCTTTATGAAGATGACCTCGTGGGTGTGGCTGATTTTAAAGAGGAATTGACTGTGGCATTGGGGTCATGGAAGACTGTTACTGTTATGACTTCCAGGGGGTTTAAAAACAAACACTACAGTTATGTGATGTGGGAGTGACATTAGCATTTTGCCACGGGGTGGGGGGGGGGGAGGATTGGCCCTGGGGTGTCTGGGGAAGATGGTGCGGTAACTACTTTTTAACAACATTCCGGTTTAAATTTTACATTTCATGTTCTACTGTACTAAATTTCGTTTTAAGAACCATTCATTTCTGCCACGGTTTTCATGTTTTGAATGATTATATGTGTATAATTTGTACCAAAACAGTACGGTTTGGTGCTTTTCTTAAATATAATACCATTACCGTTTTTGTTTTATACACTGAGAAAGTTAATGCAGGGACTTAAATGTACGCTTTGTCCTGTAGGTTTCAAAGAAACACCATGGTACAAGTGGATAATAAAGAGGTTGGACCAAGGATTTATGGTACTATTACAAATATTGGCAACCAGGAAGTAAGTATTCCTTCTTCATGTTCTCAATGTGCACACATTATTTAGTTCTGATCAGGAAGACACTTACATTTAAACCACATTTGTAAGGTTTTTATAAAGATTTTGTCTTTGAAAGTAGCAGCTTGAGGGAGACATTTGTTTGGTTTAAAATGAGAGGTACAAATGGTGGATCATTTAGGGAAGCATATTTTTATTTATTTTACGTGGTTTAAACAATTTGTTCACATGTGACTAAGATTACTAAACTTTCTTGAGATCTGTAGATCTATATATTTTTATCATGAAATCCAGCTAAAGATGTTTTGTTGTACCCAATCCTTAAAGAAATCTGAAACGAGAAAGAAAAAGTGGCGTGTCTGTCTAACCCTTGCAAATCGGAGACCAGATTACATTATAACAATGAAAATTTGGCCCTTGAGTGATTGTATATCCAGTTGTATTGTCTTTTCATTGTGCTGTTCAATGTGCGACAAATAGAGCTGTTGTGGTGGATTAACTTTTAAGTCAATATCTCTATATTTAGTATAGCAAGTAATACTTCCTTCAGAGTTGATAACATCATTCAATATACTGGTACAGATATATTGATATACATCTCAGTAGTACGGTACATGCATTAGATGTAATTAGAGAGTTCCGAATTCAACATCATTATGTTAAAACTTTGCACAAAAAGGGAGTTTCTAAACAGTTTCTTTAGAAATAACTTTGTTCACGGAATAGATTACAATTGCATTGCTTATGATGATATGAGCAAATCAAATTCTCTATGTATCCTTTTTTGACCATGCCAATAATGAGGCCACATATTCTGCAAACTGCAAAAGCTGACATAAGGAATGGCAAGAGCCTATTCATCTATATTCTGTAGCACCTTGTTAGCATAAAGAAGTGTATCCGACCATAACATTTTTGCTTCAAAACAATGCATAGAGACCCTTAGTGTCTTCTCAGGCTTGTCTGATGCTTGTACGATGCAGGCTTGTATTGGCCTGTCCATTGTTAAGTGCCTTGAGTTCATTTGAGCAAATGTGCCATACAAATACACTGTATTATTATTGTTATTATTAACCTTTGATAATCAGTGACAACAGCTAAAAAATTGATAAAAGCGATGACTTGATGCTGTCTTGAACCAGGTAATTATTTGATGTCTTTTATTGAGTACTGTGTTTCTCCAATTAAAAGTGCAAATATGTGAGGTTTTTTTAAACCTTGTTTTTCTTTTTCTTTCAACAGATTTGGATCAAACGGAGTGGGGACAATTCCAAACTGCGGATATACATATCTCAGCTTCAGAAGGGAAAATATGTGATGAAAAAGAGGGCAACTTGAATAAATATTGCGCTAAACAAATCCGTGTAATCGTTTCTTTGTTGCTGAAAAAGAAGAAAAGTATGATTGCCCTTAGGATGGGAGTGCGAACTTCATAAAATTGATAGAAGTATTAAAAACCACATGGATCATGGCTGGATCAGAGTATGATCTGTATCACATTACCTGGAACAGCACGCCTCAACCCTCACTCTTGGCTCCAATTGCGTAGTGAGCAGTCTGATCGCCAAAAGACGAGCTGAGACAGCCTATAAGCTAGAAGGCACCGTGTGCATGTTACAATCAATCAAAATTTTACTGCCAGTTTACATACACGCACATACATACTTATTCATGCAAGTTCTTTTTGAGTGTAAAGTACTCACCCTGTCTTGATACTACCGGCACTACTTTATCGACTGTCTCCAATATAATAAGGCTTTGGCATTCAGACTCCATGCTATTTGTGCTTGTTCAGTCGGGGGCAGAGTTTCACTGAAATTTCAAGTTGTCTAGATCGGGAATTGAGCCTGGTACCTTTCGCTTTTTTAAAGCGTACACTTAGCCATTCAAAAGTCCAAGTAAGCTTAGATATATATAAGGGAAGGCATTATACCGGATGACTTGCTCCAAGCACACAGGACTCAAGAAAGGTAGCAGACTTTCCGTATACAGCTACAGGGCAGTAAGCCTCACTTGTACATGTATGTTGAAAACATCAAAGTCTACAGTGAGAAAGGTGAGAAAATGTCGACAGAAGATGCCATCAACATATTGTTCAGATGGTTTGATGCCAGATTGGTGCGGATTGACAAGAGCTTGCAAGGGCATAAATAACTCTACGGACACTATAACGTCCTATAAGAAATCCTGCAAAAGCAATTTTATTGAATCAGTCTGTAAAAATGTCTGCAAATAATAAACTACAAGTATCTAAAGCTTAATATCAAATATAACCAGATTTTGAAACATGTAATACAGACATGGCAAGTCCCACGAAAATTTCGTGAGACTCAGGATTTTTTTTGCGATATTTTGACATTTCTTACGCTCTCACGCAAGTCTCATTGAATCTCACGAAAATTTTAGGAAAATAAAAATTTCGGATTTAAATGTGAAGTAATTTAAAACCGATGAAAATAATGATGTACAGAACCGGATGTAGATCGAGATCTAGATCTATTCGTTTCTGTTTCTGTATTCTTTGTTTTGTGCATTGGCGCATTGCTCTGTCACAAAGTTTGTGTAGGTGGGGCTAGGGCGGACTACGGCCTCGATTTAGGCCTAGATCTAGATTTAGAATCTAGGCCCTATCGCATTTTTCTCGCACTATTATTCACTCTGACAGGCATCAGTCTTGCTTGATCCTTCCAGTCTCAGTTCCATTATTTGCCTACTTCTGCACATGAGCACACATTCATTGTGTTTCTGTTCACCTGATTTTTTTCGGAAGGTACATGTATCTCTTCCGTACTCGAGTGATCCTCGGGGACTTATTGAGCGGGGTAAAAAGATGGGCTTGGTATTTGTATGGGTTTGACTTTAACAAAAGAAAACAAGAAAACAAACACTAAAAGTTGAAAAGAAAGAAACAAGAGATCACTAGGCCCTACATAAGCCGTGGAAATCTCCTGCCGCCCTCTCCATCTCCCCCCGCCCCGCCCTCCTGGCATAGGGTGCAGTGAAGAGGGTGTAAATAATTTAACTGCCGTATCAAGTAGGCCCTATCAGGCTGTCTGTCTCGATTCACGCCAGTAATTTACGTTGTTTAACGAATATACTGTTTAGTAACACGCAACTAACTAAATTCTATGAATTTTTAATCTTTGGGCATTGGATGCTTTTGTGAAAAAGAAGGAAACATGAATTGTATAAATATTAGTATAGGTATTGATAGCCTAGTGGTGCTCCAGTACGGAAGTCCTCCCTTTTTTTCTACCTACGAGATCCAGTGTCTAGATTCTAATTCTAGATCTAGAATCTAGATCTAATATAGATTTAGATCAAGATTTTAGACTTGGAAGTTGCCATGATTTTTGTGTTCGCCATTGAGGATAAATATACTAGACTGTAGATCTAGACCTCTAGATTCTGGATTCTAGATCTAGAATTAGACTTAAAATGTAGCCTAGATATCTAGATCTAGATCTATACCGACAGTAGATCTAGGCCTAGATCTAGAATCTAGAGTCTAGGTTTATTTCTTCGTTCTAGGGATCTATCGTAGTTCTCTAATTGTTATATAGATCTATATAAGAATAAGATAAATCACTAGGCCTACATTTTAGATATTAGATCCAGACCTGCTAGTGTTCCGACATCTGCTTACCGATCCAATTTTCTGATTCAATTTCTGACCGTCGGAAAATTTCTGACCCACCGAAATTAAAATTGTTTTGGCAATGCGATTGTCGGAAGCGACAAAGTGGAACTCGAATAAGAAAATAACGAAACGAGCCGTTGACTTCCGCTTGCCTGACCGCCATTTTGAATCAAGTCGTGTTTCGTAGTTGGCGAGCGGATCTCAGTTTGACGGATAGGTCTACGCCTAGGCTCTCAAAGTAACCTAGGCCTACTGATCCTTTTAAAAGTCGCTGGTAGCCTACCGAGAAGCTCAACCGTTGAGAGAAAAAAAAAAGGGGGGGGGGGGGTATTGTTTAAGTTTAATGCAGCTGTGTGACAAAACGATGGCAACGACGTGTCTATAAATAGCCTGATCGGAATTTATTTTTACACACATTTATATCGAGCTAGAAAAATATAGAGAATCACAGTCATTTTGAATAACAAAGAATCAGAATAATATAAACAATTACTTTTACTTTACTTTAAGTAAAAGTAAAAGTATAAACAATTATTTTTTAAAAAACAGCGTAGGCTACAGTTGAATACCAACAGGTGATCAACGACATGTAGGCCTACGTGTTAGATCTAGATCTTCTATGTGTATCTCGACACATGATTATTTTCAGCCTGGTCTAGATCTATCTCCTTCATATCCAGGTTCGATTTTTGTTTCCTTTCGTCATCTGAGTTAATCCAAGTAAAGGCCAGTGGGGAT
>JAUEKS010010093.1:0-10743 GCA_031762815.1 Tylodina fungina
TCTCTTTCTCTCTCCCTCTCTCTCGCTCTCTCCCTCTCTCTCTCTCTTTCTCTAACCCTCTCTCTCTCCCTCTCTCTCTCCCTCTCTCTCTCTATCTCTCTCTCACTCTCTCTCTTTCTCTCTCGCTCTCTCTCTCTATCTCTCTCTCTCTCTCTCTCTCTCTCTCCCACTTGTACTGTCATTTACATTCTTGTCGTGTTTGCAAGTTCAATGCATCCGCGGATGGTCTGAGCCCAAGTGCTACGGGCCTTAACTCTCCCGACACCAACCAACCCGTCACGCGTTGATCATAAGTTCCACTGCGTACCAACCAACGTGTGATGCGTTTCGTAAGTTCCACTGCGTACCAACCAATGTGTGATGCGTTTCGTAAGTTCCACTGTGTACCAACCAAAGTATGATATGTTTCGTAAGTTCCACTGCGTACCAACCAAAGCGATATACTAAACGCAGAAGAGTTAACTTGTATCCCCTACCTATTTGGAAAGATATTGAAGATTTCACGTGTCTCTAACAAACTGTATTCGTAAGTTGGGTTAGACTGCGATATCGTGTCAGCTGACAGATGTCTATACAGACCACCCTGCCACCTCCTATGCTCAGAACAGGTTCGAGGGCGGCGTTGGCTCAGCCGGGAGTGCATGCTGGAGGCCCCCTGTAGGATGTCTCTGCGACAGGCGCAGTCCATCCAGCCGATTAGTTATGGACTAGCATGGAGATAACGAGAGGGATCGAGAACCCAGATGGTAAGCATTCCGCCTAAAAACAGTCAGTACTAGTACTAGGCATCTGGCGTTGTGTCCTTGGAAACGCACTTTTTACAAATTTAATTTCCTCACCCCACCCAGGTGTAAAATGAGTACCCGACTATGACTATAGACAGTGAACGATATGGTCATTATGTTAGTCTGAGCGCCTAACCGGCAGCCTGTACTGTATACTCCTCAGGGAGGGTTGAGCTGGTTTCAATATGATATTGGTCTGTCGGGGTAATAATAGTGTGTATACGCGTAGAGTTTGTATTAACGATGGTTTAGCGCTATAAATGCTATCTATTAGTATTATATTATTATTAAAAGATACAACGTTATGATTTCAATCGCCGGTCTATATGAAATGCTCTTTCAAAAAATACTCCCCCATGGCTCCAACTGGGTAGTGAGGCGTCTTAATATCTAAAGTCCTGTGGGAGACAAGCTATAAGCTCGGAGATCTCGAGTGAAAGTTGTTCACTTTTAAAACAAACGTTAGAAGTTAACAATCGAAAGAAAAACAGGCGTACGCAACTGATGGGGCACAATTTCAGGAATTCTGAATTAAACTCTACCCGTTATTTTTTTTTTACCATACCCAACATGGGTGAACCTTGTCCAGCCATCGGAGGGCGAGCAAATAGGAAAAGTTGGTGTTACGTGTTAAGACAGGCATCTCGCTGTAAACACCAATTGCCGAAACATGAGCCAATAAATATCCATTTACTGTGGTAACCTCTACAAAAGGAAAATAAGACCAAAATAAGAAGAAGAAAAAAGTCTGTAGACAACTAACTCTTAAATCTGGCCACATTCTGCACTATTGTGGTTACCTTGGTCAGTGCTATTGATAAAATCAGCTTAGATCCATTTCGCTGCTCGTGGACTCAGTCACCCTAGAAACCTAAAATGACAGGAAGAAACATAAATTCGGGAAACCTTAAACATCTATAAAGATGGTTACATTTCTGATAGATGCCGTATAGTCTTCCAGGGTCGCATCTGTGCCTGCAGAGAGACTCAACACAATACTCGGAGACAATTTATACAAACACTGTCTTAAAAACAGTAAAGTAGACATTTCGGGCCATTCGACTCACGGGGTCGGAGCTTATCCGTTCCAGTTTCAGTAGCATGAAGCAGACAGAATGAATGAATGACTTGAGTTTGTTTTACTCCTTTTCAACACATTCAAGGTTATATCAGAGGTGGGACCTACGTTTTAAACGTCCATCTCCGAATAGACAAGGTGACTCCACATAAGCCGTAGGCCAGAGAAAACTCTGACAAAAATCTTGGGTGAACCTGGGCTCGAACCCGCGACCTTCGTCTTCTGAGGCGAGTGTCTTAAACATTACATCATAGAGACCCCCGAGGTGTATGCACAATGTATGAGAAGAAGGAAGGTTTATAGAGACACCTGGTCTTGAGACCGTATCTAAAAGATATGTTAGAAAGAACACAGATAGCAACAGCCAGGTGAGACCGACGCCTGGGGGGACACCAACCACAAGATTTATAGAGGGACAGAGTTTTCTAAGGATCTGTAAGATAAGCCAGAAAGTCCACCAACCTAGACTAAAATAGTTGGGGCATGTAGTTAGGAAGGACAATGATGAATGGATCAGAAAAGACATTCTAGATTATCAAAGAAAGCAGGAGAGGGTAGATTGGGGTGGTTCGGACATGTAAAAAGGAGGACTACATAGGAAGAAGAGTGCTGGAAATATGGAGCTGCCGGGAGCCAAGAAAGCGGGGAAGACCAAAGAGGAGATGGATGGATAACATCAGGGAGGACATGGTCAAGGCAAGGTTGGAAGAGCAACACACAGAGGACCGGGCTCTGTGGAGACAGAAAATTCACTGTCATGACCCCTGATACAGGGAGAGGCCGAAAGAAGAAGAAAAAGAAGAAGGAGCAGAAAATACATGACCTTAAAATCTGAGGAAAAGAGACAAAGATGTATCAAACAGAAGTTGGAATATAATATCAAGTTAGAAACTTAAAGTGCTTTGGTGTGTTGGATGAGATTAGTTGGGGCAAGCTGTATCTTGGGCTAAACCCTGATGATGATTTAGCATTAAATGTTCATAAATAATAGAAATAGGTCTCCGTCGATCAGATCTGACCATGGATAATACACCCTATGCTATGTCTGGACTGACCACAGCATCTGTGACTATGGAGACCTATTCGTGAATGACAGTCTTTGTTGCATAGGTCACATAATATGTGCGAAGTTTCTGGCCTGTTGGCAATGCCCCAAGCTAATGTTAATAATAAACAGATTTAGACAGATATAAAATAAAGACTCTCACATGAAGAACAGCGGTCTGACAATAGGTGCACCAGAGACATGGGCATCAAAGAAATGGTTGTAGAGGACGGCCAGGAGTCTGTAGCGCAACTGTAGGGCAGATCGGATGGCGTCTTTGTAAGGTGAACTAAACACAGCCGGGTCCTGATCCTGGATACAAGGAAGGAAATCCACTCTCACATGTTTTCATCAAGTCACCGTGACTTATTTATCAAAGTATTCATATTAGTATAATTATATACATCATCATAGACATCTGTGTTTTCCTCCTTTTCCTCTGAACTAAGCATTTAATGCTGCAATCTCTAGATATCTATGAAAGATTTAAGACGACCATTGAAAATCCAGCTACTGAATATGATCTTAAAAGTTTCATCTTTGAGTCTATTAATGTCATCTCCTTACAAATTTGTTCTGATTCCGTCTTCAGGACCAGAATTATCTTATATCTTTAAGTCCTTTGTACTTACTGGCATCCCAATACTATTGTGGTTCCGCATGAAGGGATAGAATGCACCGAGCTGATGCCACCTGACACATAACTCAGGAGTTGTTGTCTCGCGGAAGCCACAAATGTCAGCACCAATTTGGGGAATGCCAAACAAGTTGAAGTTCAATATACCTGAAGCAAAATGTCAAAAGAAACTGCTTTAAAGTTTTCAATAATTTTTCCTTGAACTCATTGAAGCTGCATTGCACAATTATGTATAAAGAATGACACAATTGGGTGTTGAGAAAAGAGTGAGTGAATAAATAGATTGTGAGAGTCGTCATGAGTGCAGTGTCCACAGTTAGAAGAAGATGGTGGGGCGGGATAAAAGCTAACACGGATTAAATTTGAAGTAAAAGTTGGTGTACACCAAGGATCAGTGCTGAATGAATGAATGAATGACTTGAGTTTAACACCCCTTTCAACACATTTAAGGTTATATTATCAGAGGTGGGACCTACGTTTTAAACGTCCATCTCCGATAGGACAAGGCAACTCCAAATGAGCCGTGGGCCAGAGAAAACTCTGAAAACAATCTTGGTGAACCAATGCTCGAACCCGGGACTTTTCGTCTTCTGAAACGAGTGTCTTACCACTACGCCACAGAGACCCCCGATCAGTGCTGAATCCATTGTTGTTTATTAAGATAAGATAAGATGCACTTTATTAATTCTCAGGGGAAATTTAGCTTGTATTTGTGCATCTTTACAATGTTAATGCAAATGCAAAAACATGAAAATACCAAACCATTAGGTCATATAAAATTTATAACTAATACAGTTCTAAAATACAGCAAACCACCCCGAAACCCAATGTCTCATGTCTCACTAGACGAATTCACATTGATGAGACATTAACCTTTTATACTCAAATAATTAATTACTTGCAACTCAATGTTAACAAACTTTCACCTGACACTCCCATAAGGCTGAGATGTCTCGCTGTCAAAGGCACAAACAATTTCCTGTACCGTTCAGTTCTAACCGTTGACAATACAAATTTGCCAGCTCTATTTGACTTGTTCTTGTGTGTTCTTTGTTTAAGAAGTGGGTAGGGTCATTGATAATATTCATGACTTTACAAATAGAAATCTTTTGATACAATGTATGTAATGTGATGGTTAATTATCTTCAGTCATTTTTCCTGCCCTAAAATTAATTCAGTCGAGTCTGTCAGTGTCTGCAGCTGCTATGTTCCCACCCCAGCAATTTATCCTAAATGTTGAAAGACTGGAAGATGGCATTGTAGAACAATTTTAAAACAGATTTACTTACATGAAAAGATTTCAGCATAAATTCGCGGATATAATTTTTTACGAAGATTGTCAACATGCAAATGCCAGTTCACATGGTGAACCCAAGATCTGTAAATATCTAGTTTCAACAGTTTTATTTCCAGTAACCAATGGCTGAAGTGGGTCTTTCCTAATTCTGAGGTTCACAATCATTTCTTTTGTTTTTTGTACATTGTAACAGCAAGAAGTTGTCCTTACACCAGCCTACAAAAAGCTCTACTTCATCACAGTACTCCGAGTTTTGTCCCTGACAAAAGTCCCTGAATGGCGGTGCCATCATCAAATTTGATGATTTCCGCGCCTTTATGGTGCTTACAATAGTCATTCGTATAAATTGTAAACAGCATAGAAAACAATACACATCCTTGGAGGGCTCCAGTGTTTAGGGTAATGGACATTGAACAGGTACCATTTAGTTTGACATACTGTACTCGGGATGTTAAGAAGTTCAAAACTCAAGCAATCACATTTTTGTTCACACCTAAATGAAGAAGCTTGTTCACCATAATATGCGGCTGAATGGTATTAAATGCTGACGAGAAATCAAGAACAAGTATTTGAGCATATGTTCTAGTAGAATCAAGATGCTTATGTACACATAATATTATATATGTATATTATATACATGTTATTACTAAACAAAAGGACAGCGTGTTCAACATTCGTCTTGGTCCTGGAAGCAAGCTGCTGTGGGTCAAGATGTTCACTGACGTCAGTTGGGAGTAAACGTAGTAAATTTTTTTCAAAACAATACATAACAATGGGGGTAAGAGCTACAAGTCGTAGGTCATTCATAATTTCTATTTTATTCTTCTTCGGAGCAGGAATAATTTCTGTCGTCTTCCAATATGATGATATTTGAAACTGATCTTAAAGACAGATTGAAAATAAAAGCAACACTTGATCTAGTTGATTACTACACTATTTTAAGATTTTTTCCACTCAACTGCTTTATACGTATTTATGGTTTTAAATACAGTTTGTGTGTCTTGATCAGTGACAAGATATTGATTTTCTCGCTCAAGGACACGCCTGGCCGAGACATTAACATTAGCAAAATCTGCACAATCGAAACATGTGTAAAGAGTATTGAGTCGGTTTGCATATGCCACTTCATTGTTTATGTGTACAGGTGGTTTAACAGGGTAGTAGTCAGTAATTTGCCGTAATCTTGCTCATGTATTTCTGAAATGACTTTTCAATTAATGGATATATGAAGCGTTTCTGTCAATCTAGGCTGAGATGTTTAGAATGTGTAAATTTGTGATGAATGGATCAGAAAATGAATGAACAAAAAGTCGAATGGCAGGAACAAAAAGTTAGACCTAAATTAATAGGGAAGAAAAATTGGAAAGAATGGTGACTCCTGTATATACTAGACAACAGTCTTAAATTTAGTTTATTGAATTGAATCACTCATTTATTCATTCATTCATTCTGCAAGGCAACAATTCTGTCTTTCAAGGAAAATTGAATTTCACATCCAAAGAACATACTAAGAATTGATACATACTAAACTTCTTCATTGTTGAGATGCAGAATATGTCTCTTTAAAAAATCGTTCCAGCCCTAAAAGGTTGAAGAGTCTTTCCAAGCCCTCAAACACATACCACTTGCTTAATATATCTATCATTTTTTTTAAAAATCATCATTAACACATATTATTTTTAACCCTTAACTTACAAACCTTGCCAAAAGGCGAGCTTCCGGTATGCATTCCAAATGCTGAGCTCGCAATAGGCGAGATTATAATTAGAGCTTCATTAACTCTTTAACGAGGGTTGGACGGTGACACCGTCCGGCAGATTTTACCGTAATGTGGTTTGGACGGTGACACCGTCCAGTAGATATAGTCGTAAACAAATCCAAACCTTCTTAAAACTAACCTGATCCAACTTTTGATTTTAGCTCAGAACTTCCTGTGCGATTACCTTCTAATCTCCATTTTTAAAAAAAATTCCCAATAAACCTTGAAAAAATTCCCGAGTTAAAGAGATAAAGAGATAACAAAAAACTGCGTGACTATACTTATTCATGAATAACGTCCCTTGATTCTGTAACGGCTGGCCACGATCTGTAACTTTTCTCCTTTGCAAACCACGAAATTATTGCTTTTCTGTTCAATTTTTCCGTCACGACTGTACTCTGTCGTGAGTGAGAATGGATTCCGATGATGAGAATGAAGTGTTTAGAACATGATTTTTGACCCATGTGATGAATATTTAGACTGAAAGTGATGATTCTAATAGCTCAACAGTGAGTGTTGAGTCAATCGATGATAGATCTAATCTAGATCTAAAATCTACCAATGAGTATGAGGCAGCAGTTGACGACAGAGGTGATAGATCTAGATCACCGAAGTGAATCTACAAGTAGAAGAAGAGACACAATGGGTTTGGGAGTGTGGGTTAGCTCATGATCCTGAGACAGGCAATCCCAGAGAATGTCAGTAGTTCATACGACAAGTCATCCTGAAAACTTCATGATGATATTCCACACGGTTACTGAGTTACGATTTTTTTAATGGAGCGTACCTACTTTTTAACCATTTCCAGCAAAACCCCTCAGCACTGGGGATTACATAGGGCGAAGAGAGGACAGCACGTTAAGGGTTAATGTTTATTGTTATGAATATTGTAATTGATATTGTCATTATTGTTGATAATCTAAATCTTGTAAGTAGCAATAACAAATCAGAGGAAAACATCAACCACATCATGAAACATGACATTAGAATATCTAACCTGGAATAGAGTAGTACATCTCATCATACCCGGAACTGTCATCCCCCAACCAGTGACCAGTGAACTGACCAGACCCGGGGAAGGATGAGCGGGTGATCAACAGGGAGCGTTTCTTAGGGAACAGGGAGTCGAGGGTGCTGGAACACAACGGAGAAATCACACAATTAACTCGGTGCTGGAACACAACGGAGAAATCACACAATTAACTCGGTGCTGGAACACAACGGAGAAATCACACAATTAACTGAGTGCTGAAACACAATGGAGAAATCACACAATTAACTCAGTGCTGAAACACAATGGAGAAATCACACAATTAACTGAGTGCTGTAGCATATTAAAGAAATCACAAAATTAACCGAGTGTCACAACACATAGAAAAATCACACAATTTATGACATGAATATATACATAACACACCAAGGCTTCCACGGCCTTAGATTCTTGCTTCTTTCTTATGACAGCAGATTTGAAACCCGCGCAAATTCCCTTTACATTGATGCATAAATTAGAAGATTATTTGGAATGTCTTGAAAATTTAGAATTATAAAGATATTTTAAAAACCGTTAACTATTAATATAATTAGCATTTTAAAGTGCTCCGAGCTCTAAGCTGTGTTTATTATCCAACTATTTCTCACACTAAACTCCTTGTTCCTTTTGACGGAGAATGTATTGAATGAACTGTTATATTACTTATACTCAAACTTTCCAGTTCTATCAGTTACTATTTGTTGGAAGTAATTAATGGACCACAGAATGACTGCACAAGAAAGGATTTCACCACTCGAAGCCGATTAATGTTATTGGATTAGCGGCTTCCTTCCCTGCTCAAGATAGCCTGCACGATACTCGTGGCTGTGAATTTATGATGACATAACTTGGAATTGCTGGAGGAAAGTAAAGTTTTTCAACCGTATGATGTTGTATCATGTTTTGTCCACTAACACACAACAAATAAAAAATATTATAGGCAGGGTAAATACTGTGTAAATTATTTTTCATAACAATTTTTTGTGATACCAGTTCTGAATTTTCATGAAAATGTCAATATAGATACAACTGTCCATTCTTTCACTGTCAATTATCTTCAGGTTAGTTATCTAGTATCTACATAAACATCCCGACAAGCGAGTTGAGCATTAAAAATGTGTCTATCTTATATCAGATGGGTGAAATACATGTTTTACAACTACCGCAGCTTCAACTTAATCATGCTTCTGCCAGTAGACTGGACAGGTAAACTTTCGAGCCCGCCGAATGCTCTTAACCTTTTCATGACGCGGCTGAAAAGAGCTGGTGGCGATTGGCAAATTAGGAAACTAAAAGTGCTCTGAACTCATATATTATAGCACTTAATAGGCATCAAGAAGGGCATTCAGCCATAAAGCGTCTGTTCCAAAGCACTAAAAAGATATCTTTAGCAACATCTTGGGTTAACCCATGTAAATGGGGACAACAGCCAAACACTGATAATGGCGATGATATTATAAATGACTTGATGATTACGAGACACATATACGTGAAAAGAAAAATAAACCAATATATCGTTGGTTCAAGTCTCTTAACTCGTAAGTCCAATCTCTAAACATGTAAGTCCATTTTTTTTTATTAAATTTAAATGTTAAATTCAATAAACATTTTACACAAATACTATTTTGAAGTAGATCTAGTCTTAAACACTTTTTGAGCCAGATTGTACAAAGGAGGTTGTTTTTTTTTCATCTACGGCGAAGTTGCCCAATTCGTACTTAGGAGTTTAGAGACTTGAACCAAGGGTATATTTTTCAAGAATATCTCACCTTCTGGAAACATTAGCCATGGACCACCCATACATATTGTGTAGATTATAATGACTGGAAAGGCTTTGCTGAGCTGATGGACAAATCGTCTTTGCATAAAGGCTTCCCCCAGTAATGGCTGAAAAGAGATTGACAGTCACCGCATATCTCAGGAGGATAAAAAGGTGAACAAATTTGTAAGGAAGGAGATCAATGAATGTTATTATAGATAATGAGTACAGCTTGTAGTACAACTTGTCTCTCAGATAAGAGAGCTCTGATATGCTCCCTAATAGCGTCCCATCATTTCATCAACCTCTACCCTCAACAATGAATCTTCATGACCATGTTATCTTGAATATTTAACCCTACCAGACCTGAGCTCCTGAGCCTAACTGCCCCCTCCCTACCTGGCTTCCTTGTGTCTGAAGTAAACAAGGGTAGAAAATATATAGCCCTACTCCCTACAGACTCAGTGCTATAATCTCAAATGTTCACTGGCCCTTTCCCATCCCTGTTGAATCCTAGATCTACATTTGGTGCTACAATGTACAAAGTTCCTATTCCAGCCCTCATCAACAACACTAACATCTCTCCCATCAGCTGTTTGAGGAACACGCCCCCTTCCTCCAACACTCCGTCTAGATCTAGATGTAGAATCTAATCCTCATCATCCCTCAATCCTTCACCATTGTACTCAAACTCAGTGTCACTCAAATCAGAAACATTATACTTCTACAGTAAATCTTCCTCATCAGATTCAGAATCAGTCACAGTATCAATCACTTAATAAACTGTGAAGGGCCTTAGCCTAGCCACAAGCTCGTTTCATGGTCAATTTTCACAAAATTCCACTTCAAAACACTGGTTCTATGCATCAGCATAAAGGTAAACATTGGCAACGGCATGATTGGTTGCTTTTTTTTAGCGCTTTTCCACGTGCCGTCCCAAATACCGATATTTCGGTAGCCCGGCATATAGTAATTTATAATTTAAGAAATTATCGATAATTTGGTAACTCGGTTTGGTAGGGTTAAAGTTTGAGGTTTCTTCACTAATCCAAACCTCAATCCACTGCACCTCTTATGAACCTAAAGCTTGCAGGTCCTACATATAATTCCATTTATTTTGACATTCCATAGATACCACAGAACCAATCGCCTTTCTTATTGGCACAAAACCTAATTGAAAAATTTCATATTATGTAAGTTGCGTAGAGGAGATCCAACGATAACCCCTTATTTGTCTCTTTTGAAAAAAAAAAAAGTAGTCCTTCCAAGTCAGTCAGCTCATAGGGCCGGAGCTTATCCCGGTTTCCATAGTATGAAGCGGACAGTGACAGATTTTATCCATCACTTTCTGGA
>JAUEKS010010314.1:0-10741 GCA_031762815.1 Tylodina fungina
GCGTAGTGGTAAGACACTCGTCTCAGAAGACGAAAAGTCGCGGGTTCGAGTCCAGGTTCACCCAAGATTTTTTTCAGTTTCTCTGGCCCTGGCTCGTGTGGAATCGCCTTGTCCTATCGAAGATGGACGTTTAAAACATAGGTCCCACCTCTGATATAGCCTTAAATGTGTTGAAAATGGGTGTAAAACTCCATTCATTCATTCATACCTGTAATCTCCCTTGTATTCTTTTGTTTTGTTATGACCGATGCTTCCTTGAAAGAGCTCCGAGTGCTCCTATAGTTTGTCGAATCTGGCCTCTGTTACAGGTCGTGCAGATAGATGCTGCTATGTATGGGTATGGGGGGGGGGTGCAATGAGCTCAGATGGTAGGCATTCTGCCTGAAGGTACCGGGTTCAAGCCGGAGTTTGTATGACATTTTTTTTCTGTCTATATATACTCGCCTCTGGCTCCAACTGAGCAGTGATGTATCTTAAAGCCTAAAGCCCTTTCCAAGACGCACTACAGACTAGGAGATTCCCGTGTGTAAGTTACGCACATTGAAAGCCCCTGGCAGTTGGAAATTGAAAAAGTGTAGATGTGGCCGCTATCCAGGCGAAATTTCAAAACTCAAAGTTCTACCAATTATCTCTGATCCTATCCCGCATTGTTGATCCCTGCCCAGCCATTGAAGGGTGGACAGAGAGGAGGGGCAGGGGTAAGGAAAGCCATCCAGTTGTAAAGCCAAACTGCGGAAACTTGAGCTAATGAATATTCGTTGTGGCAGCCACTGAAAAAGTCTTAAAGACAAACTCAGATTATGCGTAGCCCTATTTGATATCGTGTTTGAACAAAGTACCCTTTCTCCCTCTCTCTGTCTCTCTCTCCGCAGGCACCCATGATATTCACGCTCTTATACTTGGACGGGCCATCACGGGACTGCAAGCCTTCACCAGTGACTGAAAGGCTAGGAGTGAGGACTTTGCATTTACTGACTACTTCTTCAGAAACTGAGCCTAGAATGAGACCTGGAAATGTAATATCGCCTGAAATAACTAAAATTGTTCGTTTTAAAATATTCAGAAAGTGAACGTGGCACTGTAGAGCATACTTATACAACTAGTTTCAAGGCGTCTGTACGCTTTCTCCATCTTTTTCTTTTCATTTTGTTTTTCCTCTGCTACTAATTTTCGGGAGCCTTATCACTTCTTTTTGAGGATCTATTGTTTTGATGAGCTGTTTTGTATGGGCTATCAATTTCATGGCATTCCCAATTGCTTAAATAGGTATGTACCATTTTTTTAAAAGGTACAGTATTTTGGCATAGTGGGAGTTTACATGGTAAGTAATATAGCAACTGTATGAGTTCGAACCCTGAACCCATGACTCAGTAAACGAAATGCCTGTTGACTTCTCAATTCTCTCTTAATTTTTTTAGCCACACTATGGATGCTACGAAACTTCCAGTCCCAGCCCTTCACGTGTATAATATGCTATGCATTTTAATTTTGAAAACAATGCCGCGGTGAAAAGGTGGTGACAGTGAAGTATTATTATGATAATGCACTCCTCCCTGCAGAGTTGTTTAGTGTTTGTAATTTTGCCGTAGGTTTTAAAGTGAGCACTCTATGTGAGAGATTGGCCTGTGCTTCTCAGTTTGGATGTAGTAAGCTGTGGGTTTATGAACTGTGTCTAGTGCTTCAGCCATACTTCTGGCTGAGTTGTGTTGTCTCCAGTGGACTGGTCTTCATGCTAGCTCTGTTGCCGTGTTGTCTAGCATCATAGAATTATTGGGTGTGCTTGATCAGAAGGGCAATAATTTGAATACTGTATCACTGAATTTTATGTTTTGTTTTTTTGGGATTGTATAATTATCATTACAATTCATAGTGATAACTCTTTCATTGCAAGTTATAAAAATAATATGGATAGACAAAGAAACAATGTGATGCACTCCACCTCCAACACCCACCCCATCCTTCTCCCCTTGGTGTGTATTTACACACTATCTTATACCGGTATGGAGAGAGAGAGAGAGAGAGAGAGAGAGAAAGAATGTATCCATAGTATGTCATGCCCCCCCACCCCCACCCCCGCCAAACCACCCCACAAATAATGTGCAGTCTTCCCCCTGGGCCAGCACGGTGTGTCTTAGTATTGAAACTGAAATGAGCACACAGCCTGAGCGGGTCCAGTTGTCCTGCCCCTCTAGGTCTGTGCCCAAGTCCACCAAAATGCTGTGTAGGAGCTCACTATTCTGTGTATATCATCATGGAGATCTGGCTTGAGCTTTCTCTTAACAATCAACATCAGAGCCCGGCAGTAAGCCCCCAGGCCCACCTGCTGTTTATTATAGCATATCGGAAATTGTTAGGGACACATACGCTTCAACAGCACTGTACTGTTAGGGACATGTATGCTTCAACAGCGCTGTACTGTTAGGGACACGTATGCTTCAACAGCTCTGTACTGTTAGGGACGCGTATGCTTCAACAGCACTGTACTCTGAGGGACACGTATGTTTCAACAGCACTGTGCACTGTACTGTTAGAGACACGTATGCTTCAACTGTACTGTTAGGGACACGTATGCTTCAACAGCACTATACTGTTAGGGATACGTATGCTTCAACTGTACTGTTAGGGACACGTATGCTTCAACTGTACTGTTAGAGACACGTATGCTTCAACTGTACTGTTAGGGACACGTATGCTTCAACAGCACTGTACTGTTAGGGACACGTATGCTTCAACAGCTCTGTACTGTTAGGGACGCGTATGCTTCAACAGCGCTGTAGTGCTATGACGCATTCCCCGTCAACAATAATGTTCTGTTAGAGATGCTTACGTTTCAACAACACTGCACTTTTAGGAACGCATATTCTCCCATGAGATTTTTCTCTACAGATAACCAAATTGCTAAAGAAAAAATAGGTGTATCGTATCTATGGCTGGCACAAACTGTGTCATTTGTCCTGAACAACATTGTCATTACAAAACATTTTGGAAGAACCAAACAATTACACTGGCAGCCAGCACTGCTGACAAAACCAAATTTTGGACTTGAAATTCGAACGTGAGCCTTGACATTCATAATGGTACCATTCCGTGCAATGATCACATTGGACCATTTTAAGCAGACCATCATCAGAATCTCCACAAGCATACTTACAAACTCTTACAAACTTTCTCAGGCAATCTATGATGGACTTCCATGAATGCCTGCTCAAAGAATAACTCTCTAGCAGCAGAGATGTCCACTTGTGGATTCACACAACATGGAAACATGTCTTTCAAACTTTCCAATTCAGAAATGTCATATGCAGAGCTGCCAACTTGCCAAAATCCATTTGGGGGACAAATGACATTGTTTTCAGTGGTGCAAAAAAACTCTATTTTTGGCCTAAAGATGACTTCATCAAGACAATTTTTAATGAACCCATAGACACACATAAAACCCAATTAGCGAGTTAAAACACTTGAAAATTGTCATTTTCTTACCTAATCCTTAATACAGTAGACCACAGATAGAACGAGAGTGTCGGGACTGACTGGCTAATCTCGTTGGATCCGAGGTGTCATTGAATACGAGGTGTGCATGTGATATAAGGACGTAACTCATATATTGCTTATTTAATACTGCACTTGCAAAAGAACTACAGTGGAGTCCATTCATACAGACAACTGTTAGATCTATAGGCCCAACGAGAACTCTGAAGCAACGAGACATTTTTCAATCCCCATTTTTTATTCTTCTTAGTCTTTATAATAAACCATTGGGTTTAACTTAAGTTCATGGATAACCGTCTCGGTAATAATGAAAGATTTTCTTTCCTTATAATTATAGATCTACATCTAGATATCTAGATCTAGTCACAAAATTTCTCAACACTCGCCCCACTCCAACCTCGTACTCGTCCACTAGATTAGATCTACCGCTGTGTGTACGTCTCGTGCTGGCCAGTATCTAAGAAAAAAATGACGAAAGGCGCGTCTTTCCCTCCTCTTCTTCATTGGACTCGAGTGCAATTGGCATTCTCATGCCACGTGTATGTGTAAACACCCCCCCACCCCCGCCAAATCATAATAAATTGTGAGGCGCGCAGATAGTCATGTGATGATCTGGCGAGTGTTGACACACATGTTGCCAGGCCTGTTGAGAGTTCAGTTCAGTTCAGTCTAAGCTTGCTGTAGGTCTACAGTGATAACATCACAGTCAGTACTAGATTTAGATCTAGATATAGTATGGCGTCTAAAAGAAAACGGATTACACTCGAGACTAAAATAAACAGCAATCATTGAGGCAGCGGAAATGAAAACAAAGACGGCACCGGTTACAAGATTAGATCTATATATCTAGATCTAGATTATTGTTTCCCTTTATTTCCCTCGTAAATTCATCATTTGGGAATAATGAGAACTCGGCAATAGCGAGAAAATGTGTCTGGGCCGTCCGTTCTCGCTATATAACAGTTTCAATGTACACACTCGACTTGCGCTAGGGTCTAAGTGTGCAATGTGCAGCTCACGAACAGCTTACGGCATCCTGTCCTCAACACACAGGCAGTGAACAAAGAAAGGGGTAAAAAGTACAACCAGCCATGGTCGTGCTCGTTGGAGACGAGGCTGACTACTTTTGGTGCTTGTTCGATCCGATGTATTTTTACTAACACTTTATGAGGAATAAAATGGGGATTAAAATGTACTTAGTTGGATGTGAGGTCTCATTAGATCCGAGCTCATTGAATTCGAGGTCTACTGTATGACAATGATGGTAATTACCAAAGAATTCTTTGACTTTTTCATTTGACATCTTTTCAAGGCAGGTCCTTGTCTGATGACCCACCATCATTTCTTTCTCACTTTTAATATTGTAAGTTGATTTAATATCAACATCAGACACTCTGTTGAAAGTCATGGCAGTTGGCTTAAGGAGCATGATCATAAGATTTTTAATGAACCGCTGATTCAAACGGAGTTACACATGAACCATGGCTTCCTCCGATTGTAATTGTAGATTGATCTTGTCAAATTTAGGCAGGATAAATGCTAAATAGGAAATGTATGTCTTCATTGTCCTAGATCTTAAATTACCGGTATCTAACACTTTCTTCTTTCTGTCTGGCATTTGCTCATGAGCATCAAGGTCCCTAGCTTGTTTTGATGTTTATTTGCACTCATCCTCAAAGATTTTTCAAGAGCTGGACGGCTCTAGAACCCATAGGCATGTTGTCGAAAGTGAAAGCCAACTAGTAGGAGTATGTCTACACAGCTCTGATGGCCGCACACCACACTCCTTCTGAAATTACTTAACTCTTTCTGCCCCGAGCTGAAATTAGGTTGGGCCCAAGGGCCGAGGTAACAGGGGACCCCCTCCCCCTCCCCCAAGAGATGACCTTGAAAAAATGTCAGAAGAAAATCAGAAGCAATATCAGACCCCATAAACTATATATCATTGCAAAGGTAAGACAATGAACTATGATTTTACAATGCTTGTATTGTGATGACAAGTTGAGTTTGAATTTACAGGAGGAAGAAAAGTGATGAAAGAGAAAGATGGTGGTTTTTTCATGCAAACACATTTGACTTGTCAAACAATTTCTTGACAACTGTGGGCTCTCAGCACAGGTACTTGTACTATGTCCATGTGAGGTCATTCACAGCCAAAATTATCCAAATTAGTTGAGAACTTTTTTTTACAAATTTTTATATTTTTGTTTGTACTTGTCACATGTTCATCACAAAACGGGGAAATAGTCAAAAGTCTCCCAAAATTAGAGTACATGTGTACACAAAGTCCAAAATCATTGAGTTTTTTCGTTAGGCAGAGGAGTGATAAGGGTCAAAGCAGGCAGGGTACAGGTGGGGGTGATTTGGGCAGCTGGAGCAATACATGTAATACTTCGACTGCTTTGGATCCACTGGCGTACTGCAGTGAGTCTCGATTATTTTAGATCTAGATCTAGTTGTTCTAATTATCGAACACAATAAAAATGATCAAAACAAGATAACTGATATTTAACTTACAATAATCCAGCAGAAACACAAAGGATTTTAAAACGGCAAAAGGAAACAACAAGAAATGACGTACTTCCATTCAAGGATTTAATTTCTATGTTCTATGTTCTCTCTACTTGCATGCACACTTGACTGTTAGTGACTGAGGGACATTTAAGCAGAGCGTACGGTCCATTTCAATTTCAGCCTGGTGGTTGTTCGGATATGTTCGCCAAATCTGAAAGAAAATTCATATTTTAAATGTACTGAGTTAAAGTCCTGTTGATGATTTAGTTTTGTGACCACAGAACACTAGCAGAGAGGGAGCCAAAATAAGGTAAACAAACGAGGCAACTATTGTGCACAGGAAGTTGGACATATAGGTCGCCTGCATAGACATGAAAGGATTAAACAATTTAAAAAAATAGTTTTAACAGATTTTGACATCCCCAATGATGAACCAAGGTAAACTTACGTCTTCTGAAGTTGCGTGGTTGTATACACCACACCATCAGATGAGGTCTTTGAAATTGCCCTCTGAGTACCTCCTTGAGGTCTTGAGGTTGGCAATTATGTTTAGGTTTTTGTTACCGTATACTATTTGCTTGCTTTCAATCACCACCAGTCTATTTGTGGAATCAGAATTGGAGAAAGCAGTCTTGCTTAGCCTAAATTTCCACTCTTACATAACATCTATTCACACCACCCCCCCCCCCCCCCCCTAACTTCCCAATGATTGGTTTATGGACCGTGGACCAGGATATATGCGTTCAATGCCATAGCACCACCTCCTGTTAACACTGGTTGTATGCATATAAAACCTATTGATTGAAATGCAGCTGTACTTATTTTAATAATAGTAAATCTTGAAAAAATTGTTTTCTGTCCAAGGTTGTTTTATTATGTAATATATTGGTTTGTGATCTGAATGGTCTGTACAAACAAAAAAAAGAGAGATTATTTTCAACATTTGTCAAAGTGTTTTGTGTTATATCTGGCAAATGATAATTCATTGATATGATGTTTGTTTGTTGGACACTTGGGTGGCATTCCTTGTATTCCCCATTGGTGTAAAAATAATGAGAGAAACTCTGCTGACTGGCACTGATTTGGTTCTCTTTTAGAACCTGAAGAATTGTTCACACTTCACTAATAAACATCGTGTTAATATAATGGACGTTATAGTTGTTTCATTATTGCAGCAGTATTAAGAAGAGCATTGATGCAGTGTAGGCCTACGCCTCCTTTTTTGGCTGGGTATTTGTCATTTTGTCGGAGTCTGACAGATAACTCTAATAACAGATAGAGTTCAGACTCAGATTGAAACTACTTATGAACCTCAAAGTTCAACGTAGCCTACATATTATTAATTTTATGATTGTCCTTTCATTGATAAATGTTAAAACTGCAAGTAGGCCTACACTGGAGTTTTTTTTTTTTTAATATTAACTCTTTAGCTACCAACCAATGCGTCACGCGTTGGTTGGTAGCGAAAGAGTTAATGAAAATCATGATTGTCATATGATCTTGGATATAATATAATCATTTATAGATGTTTCACTGAGATAAATTTAATCGTGCTATCACAGCCTACTTGAAATTGGCATTTGTCTTAGACTATCAAAGGATTCCTCTGTAGAATTTCACAATTTTCACTTGCTGTGTATCTATTTAAGTGGAAGAATGCAAATTGTGTGCATTAATTTGCAGGGTCATTCTGGTCTATTGGTTGGACAAGGCTCACTTTGCTGTCACCTTGACCTTTGTCAAGGCCTTGCTCAAACATTTTGTCGCTCCTTTTTTCTCTCAGTTCTGGGTGGTTATGAAAAGGGTTGTTGCATGTCTGATGTGGCAAGGGCAGCTCTTCCTGTCACGTTATGTATTCTGACACCGGCACTTGTATGGCATGGCCTTTTGACTTGACTTTTGATTGCTATCTGCAGATAAAGAATGTGCAACAGGATCATACCAATTGTGATGAATTATACTGTATGGATGGATAATGTTAATGTTTAACAGCAAGATCATACCAACCTGCTATATTTAATGGCATGTACACGTATTCTAACCCTAAGCCTCTGGACTAAGGTGATTTGTATTACATGTACTAACATCAGGCACTTGGGTGTCTACTTGACCTGGCCTTGACCTCTATAAATTTAATGTGGACAGCAGGTCGCGGGTGGTGTCTTCACCTTCCTGGTGTCACCGTGTCTTCGATCTCGCTCGCCTACTCCTGGATGGTGACTGCGACCTAGATCCAGCCCTCCTTATGCTTCTCAATCTGGAAGTCGATCTGGATCTTGAGGTTGAGAGTCGTCTTCGTGTTCTGTGGTCTTGCCTATGTACCCAACCCTGCATATAAAGCACGTTAAAGAGTAGAACATTCCATTTCGTGGATGGTAACTAATATTATGTGTTCTACAGTACCACCACGCTGAACAGAAAAATAATTTAAGAATTATGCATTCAATAAATAAATATACGACAATAAATTTAAAAAATATAATGACTTAAAATAACACCTGAAATACTTCACATAGATGAAGATTAAGTCCACCACCCCTTCCTCATTCTCATAAACTACTGCATGCATGCGCGCGCGCACACACACGCACACGCACACGCACACACACGGCTTACACACACACACACGGCCTACACACACATACACATAGGGCCTAGTACACACACATACACATACGCACAAACACTGTCAACGGTAGTGCATGTACAATAGTATTTCTGTAGGCTCTGCATTAGAAAAGATTTAAAAGAAGAAAACTTTACTTTAAGAGAAGTGGCGTTTGCAATTAAAATCCAGAGTTCATGGCAGGTTAGTAGGGAGTGTTGACAAGAAGGAGGACAGGCCATGCTTGTATTGTAGGTTAGTAGGGGGTGTTGACAAGAAGGAGGACAGGTCATGCTTGTATTGTAGGTTAGTAGGGGGTGTTGACAAGAAGGAGGGCAGGCCATACTTGTGGGCGGGCTGAGAGCTCCTGTGCCACCCCCCCCCTCCCCCCTCTTCCACCCACCTTGTGCTTGGAGTAGTTGAGGAAGACGTTCCACACGAGGGTGGCCAAGTTCACGTACATCACTCGGAATCTGTGGGGGACCAGCGAGAAGTTGATCAGCTGGGACGTGGGCCAGAACAGAAGGTCCGTCTGGGGGGAGTAGGGAAACAAGACCGTCCGGCGAGCTGAGGTACAGTTACTTTGTGCGTGTGGGTGTGTGGGTGGGTGTGGGTGTGTGTGCGCGCACATGCTCCACGCAGCACATGAGTCATCACATGCCGAGTGGAGCCACAAACACCCTATAGGCCTACGTGCTAGACACTAGACACTGAGTGAAAAGGAAGTGAGTGTGGTGGAGGTTTTGGCTGTTGGCAACAGAGAGAGGATGGATGTGTGTGTGTGGTGGGGGGGGGGGGAGGGAGGGGCATGGAGTACTATGTTTGATAAAGTAAAGCGCTACAATTCTGCACAATTTTGTCTTATATTATTATTTGCTTAGTTCTCTCCGTGTTCCGTGTCGGTGGATTGCATTTCCCATAAGAAGACGTCGCTGTACGGTTATACCCCGCTATATACACATTAAAGGTTATATAAGAGGTGGGACCTACGTTTTAAACGTCCATCTCCGATAGGACAAGGCGACTCCACAAAAGCCATGGGCCAGAGAAAACTGAAAAAATCTTGGGTGAACCTGCGTTCAAACCGCGACTTTTCGTCTTGGTCTTGGTCTTCGTCTTGGTCTTCTGATGCCAGCAGCTTAACTGCAACACCACAGAGACCCCTACGCATTCCCGTGCACGAGCCAGAGTGAGATGTGTTCATGCGGGTCTCGACGAGTTCATGACGTAGTTATAGTGTCCTAGTGGTAGAGCGTTGGACTGTGGACAGAGAGTATCGGGTTCGAACCCCATCCGCGGCATTTGGGTTCGGGTTTTTACTTTTCTTTAGAAAGAAAATGTACCCCTGTTGCTCCACTCAGCCCAGGTGGCAATGGGTAGGCCCACTGCTTCGGCTGGAAAGTATTCTGCGATAAACTAGCATCCTGTTCAGAAAGTGATGGATAAAATGTTGTCACTATTCACTTTATCCTACCAAAACCAGGATAAGTTCCGGCCCTATGAGCCGATTGGTCCCGAGAGGACTACTTTATAACTTTTTACTTCTTGTCTGCTCACAGCATTGCAGTATGTGTCAGTGCCAGAACATATTGCAGTGTCGGCAAAAATCGTAGCAGTAGGCTATATGTCAATGTCGGCACATATCATAGCAGTTGGTGTTTTTGTTGACCCATCTCATTTCAGTTTATGTCGTTTATAATGGCACTGTATAGTTGGCCGATTTCTTTAGCAGGCTTATTTTGAGTGTTTGTGTGTGTGCGTCTGTGTGTCTGTGCGCGCACGCGAGGGGGAGAGAGATAAGGAGAGGGGAATGGAGAGGAGATAATGAAATAGATGAAAGTTGAGATAACAATTACATGTAAATTGTGTGCTTTGGGCATGAATCATTCCTTTTAACATGTACATCGTTATTAGTATAACACATATAATAATAATATTAATAATGATAATAATAATAATAATAATAATAATAATAATAATAATAATAATGATAACAATAATAATAATAATAATAAAATAAGAATAAGAATATGAATAAAATAATAACAATAATAATAATGAGAAGAAGAAGAAGAAGAAGAAGAAGAAGAAGAAGAAGAAGAAGAAGAAGAAGAAGAAGAAGAAGAAGAAGAA
>JAUEKS010010425.1:0-10740 GCA_031762815.1 Tylodina fungina
AATTTACCCCTATTGCTTCACTCAACCCAGGTGAAAATGGGTACAGCTTCGGCTGGAAAAGGATTCTGCGATAGACTAGTATCCTATCCAGAAAGTGATGGATAAAATCTGTCACTGTCTGCTTCATACTACAAAAACCGGGATAAGCTCTGGCCCTATGAGCCAAATGGCTCGGAAGGACTACTACATCTTCATTAAAGATGCTACCAAGTTATTTGAACATACTCAGTTTTTCCCCTCATTTGTGTTATGTTGAGTTTCTCCAGTGTCTGCAAATGTTGATGGTCTCGGCATTGCCAAAACTGATCTTCAAAACCATTCTGTTCACAAGGAGTGTGTTTTAAGTTGCTTGGGCATTCTTGGAGTAATTCTTCTATCTCATGAGCAAGGGATTGATCATCTGCAAACAATCCCTAGAGTGGACTTCCTGCTTCATCTCACCTCATCCTCTTTAAGCTTCCCTTACTGGTTCTTCAGGTATGTAAAGTTATCTTGCACAAAAATTAACCAGAAGAACTGATTAATGGATGATTAACTGGGAGAATTTTTGGGGTGTGTACAGAATCTGTTTCTAAATAAACCTCATCAATGATAACGCTGCTTTGAGATAAACATTGACATTGACATTTTGACGTAGATTTATTCTTGCTCACTATAACTTTTTACACAAGGTCTTTAAAATATTTTAACAGGGAAGAAAAGATATGCACCGTTTAATTCCGGCTGCTGTAGCATCTGCAAAGGTTCTAACATCATCTTGATCCCGGTTGATTGGTCCTGTTGCAGAAAAAATCTGAAATGGATACCTCAATACTTCAGAACTCATGTAGAATACTCAATGGACGTGTAAAATATATTTCATAACTGCGTGATAAAGTAGTCTTCACACAAAAAGGAAAATGATGTACAATCTGAAAAAGTGTACCATGTTGTTTCTTGCAAATAATATCGACAACATGAATAAGATCAAGAGATCACAACATTACAATGTGGAACTTTTTTTCGGGAAATATATCTTTCTTCTTTCCCGCATATCATTTATTTTGTGTTCTTACATAAACACACATTTTCTGCACAAAACTTCAGAACCACCACAATTATTCACCACCACCACCACCCCTTTTAGCACCACCACCACTTTCAATACCGGTACCACCATCATCATTTTGATACAATGTTACATGTTTCAGTACCAGTCTTCTGGATGGAATTGCCTGGGTTTGTAGCAAAATTGGCTGTTTCTGAAATCCAACGTCCAGCTGAAAAAAATAAAAAGGCATGAAGAGAAATTTTAACTCATTTCCGACATACTTTTATCCATAATACCTCAAATGTATTTATTCATGATTAAAATGTATGACTAAATCATCCTCAATTTCAAGATTGATGTGCCTGATGTAAAACATTTAGCCTTTTATGTCTCTCTCTAAATAAAATGTACGAATTTGGTACTTATTTGCTGTATCCTACTCTTAAAAGAAAATGTTTACTATTATATCTGTTTTGAGTCAGAAGGTAAAATAAAAGCATACACACCTCTGAATAGGTTTCAATAGCTTCTTTTAAGGGTTCCAAATCACCCATGAGCTTTGAAAGCTCATTAGTAACAACAACAACTCCATCAAATGTCTTATCCTGAAGATTGATCGTTGAAATCAAATCAGGAACTCTGTAAAAAATATGTAAAAGGCTTGAGTAAAGAGTAGTTTATTCATTTATTACACTTAATATCTTCAGAATATGCAACTATAAAGACATGCTACAATGCATAATAAGTCAATAATATTCAGCCGATTACATGCACACTAATTTCGGAGAATTGCTATAAAAATAAAAATTAATATGATTTTTTTTAAAGCGTGTGTGGGGAGTGAAGAAGGAGGGGGCAGAGCAACTTAGATGAGTAGCTCGAATGGTAGGTGTTTCACCTAGAGATAAAAGGTTCGAGGTGTGATCCCCGATACGGACACATTTCAGCAGACTAATGCCTGAAATCAGGGACAACAACCAAAACCTACTATATATCTTGACGATGATGATGATGATGATGATGATGTTTGAAACGGTTCCTTTAGTAATAGCTGTGAGTAGACATACTTTTACGAGGTTGGTTTTTAAAGCTACCAAAACAGCAACTAGATAACGAGTGAACAATCAACCCTCCTCTGAGTGGCCAGTGATAGTAAAGTAGACAACAATAGACAACACCCCACTCCTTCCCCCAATAAATAATGGTCTAGCCAGACGTCGACCCTATGCAAATAAGCATTCTTTCGCTGTAGTTGGAGTAGTGTATGACCAATCAGAAGCGTTGTGTTTGTCTAAGTAAAACTATACCAAAAAAAAAATGAGATAGAAGACGAAAATGTGAGCATTCTTAAGGTCAGCTACCTCATGCGGGAATCCATCATGAGCAGCGAAAGGAAGGGGGAAACAAAGACGAGTTTTCCCGATGTATGAACTGAAGAGTAGGTTAAAATGACGGAAAAACACAAGCTATGCAGTCTGAGGGTTAAGGTATGAGATACAAGACGAGAGTGTGAGCACCCCGACAATCACCCACCTAGTGGGGGAAAGCATGCAGGGTTCCTACCTAAAACATATGACCATTTTCAAGAGGATTTCAAGGTTTCAAGGTTTGTTTGTTTTTTTAATTCAAGGTGGTATATTCATCATACCAGCACTATTTATTTTACATCTCGTCAAAATTAACGTGGATTCGTTAAAACAAAAAGCCCGCAATTACTAATAAAGAGTCTTAGTATATCCAATTCTAACGATGGACACTACACAAATTCAAATCTCGCTACTATACTAGATCCAGAATCTTCTCCAAGAAGTGGCAAACTTGAAGACCATGTCACAATGTCCTGTGTCAAGATAGGCCCTAAGCTTTGTCTAGATCACCTAGCCAGGTCACAGCTACCACGAAGGGAAACCACTCAGGAAAACAAAGGAGGTTCATGAGACTAAAAGAAGCAGGGCAGGCAATTAATTACGTAGATGCATTCGAGCACCTTTTTGACTGCAGCGAAAGACAAAGAGATTTTGGCAGACTGGTATTAAAGGGAAGCCCTGACCAGTAAATGACTAGTCAGGCATTTTTCCTTGTCTAACTTTACTCTCTGGGAACATTAAAATTTCAAGGAGATTTAACTTTTAAGGAGCTTTTTTTAAAATTCAAGGATTTTTTTAACACTTTCCCACTTACAGTCACCAAAACAAAAGGGTACCATTTGCTATAACGGGTAGATACCAACCCAAATTTAGGGGCTGATCTGCAGGTGAATCACAGCGCTGGGAGGAGCTGGGAGGAGTTGAAGACGAGCTAATGCTCTAGAAGTTACATTGCATTGCACAACGGCTGTGGCCAAAGCTTTCGGGGTGCACTCCGCGCCCACCGATTGCGCAGGTAACATAGAAGTGCCATAGATCCAAGCTTTCTGACTTGCTACACAGACCCGGGAGTGTTCGAAGACAAGGTCCATCTGAAGGCAACCACCCTGAATCGGGGTACGCTTTGTAGGTTGTCGACCACCGCTCCTCGCCTCCATCGATTGCATATGTAACATGGTAGCGCGATAGTCTCAAGCCTCCTGCTGGCTTGCTATTGTATAGATTTGGGTGGGGCCAAAAACAAGGTCCATCGGAGCCAACCACCCCATGTCCTGATAAGCTCTCTACCTGTTGTCCATCGTTTCCATCACCTCAATTGTGTATGTAACATGGTAGCGCGAGAAACCCAAGCCTTGGGCTATTGCTATAATTATTATTATTATTATTATTATTATTATCATCATTAGTGCGTGGTCGGAGAAACGTCCACCTGAATCCTACCATGCCACGTCTACACTAGATAAACTTTGAATTGTAAGCTGCCGACCACACCCCTAACTCCTGTGTAACGCAATCGGGCATGTAGCAGGGTAGTGTGAAAGACACAAGCCTCAGGATTTACTACTGTATAGACCAGGGAGGAGCCAAACACTGACGAGGTCCAGTGTCGAGATAAGCTCTGTAGGCTGCAAACCACGACTCACCCCAACTGTATGGTCTCTCGCTACCCAAAAACACTGTGGGCGTTTTCATGGCGATTCACCCCCGTCCTATCGGAGATGGACGTTAATACGTAGGTCCCACCCCTTATATAACCTAATAAGTGTTGCTAGGGGTGTAAAACACGTTTCAAACAAACAAACATGGCACCCGACTTGGCAAGCAAGACACCAGTGACGCGACCTTTTCCTTCCTGCACTGCCCCGTCTTTCTTTCAAACAGTTGCTGCAGACAAAGCAGTCCTTTTCCATTCGGCCGTCGAGCGGCATGAAACGAAGTTCAGACCTTGGTCCTTTGTATTTGGCAAGCCCGCCTCGCACTTTTCATGGCAACCGACTTGGCAAGCAAGACACCAGTGACGCGACCTTTTCCTTCCTGCACTGCTCCGTCTTTCTTTCGAACAGTTGCTGCAGACAAAGCAATCCTTTTCCATTCGGCCGTCGAGCGGCATGAAACGATGTTCTGGAATGTTGACATTGACTGGATACGCTGGGCGGGGTTGTGCGTCGACTTCATCTTCACACGAAACTTTCACAATTTCCACCAAGAATTTTTCTCTATCCATTTTCTTTGTAGCATTCAAGTTATAGAGAGTAAATTGTGGATGTTTTTCCAATACCACCTTGTTGATTGCTCTGCAGAAGCTGGAAATTTGTCACTTACATTTCTCCCCCACCTTCAACTTGTACGAAGAAATATCTACTGGCATTTCCTTGGAATTTCAACAGATTGTCCCAGTCTGCAGTGTGTTGTGATCTGACAGAAATCTAGCCAATTTGGATTTAGTGTAAAAATTGTCTTTAAAGACGTAAAATCCTTTGTTGAGTACCGGTAGTCCTCCGCTCTCTTGCAGTCTGCGCACAACACTAAATGCTTGACCTTCATCATTTCGTGTGTCAAGTTCTTTGCCACAATAAAGCTCAACCTGAAAGAGATATCCATTGGAATCGCATAGTTCAAACTTTTCTATGCCAAGCCTAGCATGTCGTTTATATGGCAGAAATTGAATGTACACGACACGATTCCTCATGCCCACCATACTCTCATCAACAGAGATATGGGGGGGGGGGGGTTAGCATTGCTTACATGCCCAATTCACATGTTCCAGGGAAACTCTTACTTTCATCCATGCATCACAACCATCCATACCCCTAGGGATTTCCTCTTGAAGATTGTTCATATGGAGTATCCTTGATTCAGGAACAAGCTCGTGGTATGCAGAACAGAACCGAAGAATGGCATTGCCTGTGAATTCGGCAGTCCAATAGTTGGAAACTTTTGTCTTCTTTTGTTGGTCCTATATTCAAACGCGAGCCCGCATGTCTTTAATTTGTCCACAGTAACACCTTTACACTTTGAATACCTAGATCTAGAGTACTACTCCATCCTTGCTATGATGGTTGGTGATGACAGAAACTGGTCCGCATGCCTGTTTGTCTCTACAAATCGTATTTCATATCTCCTTTCTCATAAATAAAGAAAGATAGTCTTGAGGCTTGGTGCACTGCTCAGGAATGTTTTTAGCAGATTTAGGATTCCTGACAATGAAATTCAGTTTCTGCACTAAATCCATCATTGTCACAGCTAGCCCAACCAAATTTGTCACAAGCAACTTCGCTCTCACCACTCACTCCTTCACCATCACTATCACTTGATTCCTAACTAGAGCTGGCATCTGACCAATCTGTATGAGGAATATTAAAATCGTCCCCTGAATCACTTGATTCCGGTGGTAATAACGAATCAAACAGGTTCCTATTATCCAGAGAAGATCTCTCCTGAGAAGGTCCTGGCATTGGATCGGCCATTGTTGATATTAAAATTCCAATGTCGATGGATGTAGATTTTACTTCATGATTCGCCGTAGAAAGCAAACAGAATGTGAAACCCCTGGAAACGGAAATGGTATTACTTAGTACCTTGAAGCAGACCCAAGCTCTGACCAGCGTCACGCATTTTCAACCGCTATTTTCCCCCGTTTCCGATACGACCGATAATATGTGCAACTCACAGAACGGGCGGATCAGACTGTCCACGGTTTGTGGGTTAAATATTCCGTTATCAAAAGCTGTTGTTGTTGTTGCCAACCGAGAGACACCTTTTTCACTCGTTGCAATGAATGGAAAGGGATATGTTTTCTTATGTTGTAAATATAAAAGTATTTTGTCACCTCAAAAACAACTATTTATTATTATAAAATTACTGTTACAAAACGATGTCAGTTGCTAAATTGTTATGCTCTGATTGGCGACTCCTGATGTGTTCATACCAATCGCAAAAGTTTGTAACACAAAAATATGAATGTTGTGGAGCCTGAATTGCTCGAATTTGTCGCATGAACGCAAAGATATTTGATCTATGTGTTTAAAGTTAAACTTTTATACTATGAAAGTTGTGAGCTGGATTGGCTAAGTGGTTAAAGAACTTTCCTTTCACCTCGGTGACAGGGGAACGATTCCCGTGCATGGCAATTTATTGCTCTCCCATCCATGCGCTTTCCAGTCTACTCAGCTGTAAATGGGTACCTGATCCTCTTCAGGGTCGGGGATGGTAAAGACAGTGAGGGAGAGAACTGGGCACCGCTCTCAATATGCTGGCCCAAGAACAATGAAGGCTCTAACACTTCATTCCCGTAGGACTGAAAGGTTATGGGACTACCTTTACCTTTACTACTATGAAAGTAGCATATATTTTTAATCCCCCAATAAGTTCACTGTAAAAGACAATGGTTCCTAATATCTCTCTCATTGCTCATCAAATGTCCAACAATTGTTGCCATTCCTAGATCTGGGTTTGGAAATAATCTCGAATGAATATATTGTTTTGTACCTCTGGGGGTTGGGAAGCCTGGTTGTAGAAATTAATAAATAAATGCCTACTTTATTTTATACATTTCTCACAGATTCCTCTGTGCCATTGGTTAATGGATCGGGATCAAGCTATAGCTTTCAACAGCAGTCTGGTATTTCTTCAACATCTTTGTCCGTCCCTCCTCCTCCACCTACATCGGCGGGATTGAGAAGCAGGGAGAGACCGTGTGGAATGGTCGTGACATACCAAAGCCCACCCCCAGGGATACACCCCCACCTGGGCAGTCAACCTTACCCTCACACACAGCAACCTTCTCAGCTACCTTCTTCATCCACCTCATCCCTGATGAGCCCACCACTTTACCAAGGGTCTCAGACATTTCATCCACGGGCACTCGCTGGTCAAACCCAACAACCTCGACTCACTCCTTTTCCCAAGCAGTACCACTACAATCACCGACCTCTGCCTACTCATGGACAATCGGTGAGTGGGAATATTGTCCCCGAGGATCACCCCCCACCCCCACCCCCACCCCCGCCACGGGCATCGCAACATCGACCTTCATCACATAGACATCACCAATATCACAGCTCTGGCGGAAAGGACAAGAGCAGCAAGGCAGCAACATCTTCATCTTCATCATCCTTGTCTGGTTTCACTGATAACAGAGGCAGATTTTAACAGAAATTCAAGAGCTGTACATATTGTATGTAGGTGTATAATAGATATAGACTAAAGGAACTCTTTGATAGACGTGAAGAAAGGCTGAAAGAATGTACATATGCACTCTATCCTGTAAATAGTTCCAGTTGTGTTTTCCTTGCGTTGTCTTGGGCTGGATGCTCTATTCTGGTGGGGTCAGGTTTTTCAACTTCTAAATCTTTGTGATAGACAGGGGGACATTTGAAGTGCAATGTATGTGCAATTGTACTGTCCTTTGTTGGTAAAATATTTTATCTAATGGGAAGCATTATGTCATGCTTGCTTTAGGCCTATCCTACACAATGCATTTTTGTCAGATTTGTTTTGCTTCCGTGTGTTGAGAAAAGAAAATTGGTGAGAGATTTAGGGTATGTGAGCTCAACTGTTTATTTAGAATAAATCGCAATACATTGCCGGATTGACGTTTTACATGGGTTTGATGTTCTGAAGTATTTTACCTCCCATCTGATCGAATTAACAGGTAGTTCATTCATTTTAAGAGTACGGTAGCCAACTACACTTCATACTTAGCTCTTTCAGTAACCCTGTCCCACAATATAATGCTCTATTTTTAACCGCTCCCCGGAGGAAATGCTAAATTTCGACACCTGATATACAATAATGTTAAAATAAAACTATACAGACGAAGGAAGTACCATAAAACCTATACATTTTCTGAAAAAGAGAATTGAATAAAGAACATTTTGACAACTAGAGGTCCAGCGCCTTGAAAATCAGGAATGGGGTCAGGTCTTTGTGCAGCCTCCCTGGTCCAGCCTTCACCTGATACCAAACCTACGTTTCGTTCTCTAGATCTAGATTCTAGAGTCTAGATTCTAAATCTAGAAGACCTGGCTTCTTCACTTTCATCACTGTGCATCAACTGAGGTGGATGAATCGAGTGAATTTTCACTGTCCTGGAGCAAAGAAATACTAGATCTAGATCTATTTTCTGAATCCATAGTTTTCAAAGTTTATTATCACCGGTAAAACTCTTGATACAACTTTCATGCGATCTCCATTGAGCTGAAGTCACCGATTTTTGTAAAGGGAAACAACCCCTGAAATGCCTTGATAAGCAGTTAGAACGCTCCCGATCGCATTCACCCTTTTCTACTAGGTTTTTTATTAATACTCTATATTGGCCGAAATAGCGGCCAAGGTTAAGGTTATTGAAAAAGCGCTAATCATATATTATCCATCGTGCATTATTCCTTAGTTAAAAAATTAATTTAGGAGTAGATATATCTGTCATTGTTGGCTCTTATGACAGTCTTAATAATTTACTGTTGTGATTTTTTTTTTTTACAGCACTATTAACCTGTACTGTACATTGATATTTACTATATGTGTACAGTCCGTACATCGTGACCCATTTTTGGAACAGTAGTAATCGGTTCTGCCCTCACTACATTTTCTAGATCTAGATCTATCTCATTGAAATACCTTGGAAAATATTTCTCTCAGCCATTTCGTTTTTATCCCAAACCTGAAGGGAATACACTTTCGAACTGAGAAACAATCAACAGTGTTACCATTACCATTCAACAGCAGAAGGGGTGTACAGTTTGGAATGTAGGTCAGTATTACATCAGCTGCAAGATTCAAGAAAACATCAAATAGAAACATGGAAAATTCGCATTTGCGTGATAAATTATTCCAAAAACCACGCATGCATGCGTTTGCTGTTGAATGCAAACATGATATTTTTATTATTATGGCAAACAGTTTAGGTTTGGATTCGATTTTCCATTGTGTTCCATTTTTGGGTCTCGGCATATGAATAGGGTGTAGGGTAAAAATGGGCCATTTATTTTTAAACTTCTGACCAAAATTCTTAATGCCTCTTTGGCTACATCCATAAGTGAATACCTGAGGTATTCTTGGCTTCTTATTGACGGGAAGCTAACAATATCAGAATAGAAGCAAATTTCCAAGACTCGGTTCTTTTTTGGGTCACGACGTAGTGTAAAGGTTAAGAAAAGTAAAAGTGAAAGATGTAAAATGAAAACTGTTTTTATCCAGACGTATGTATGTTGTAAATGTTGGATAGGATTTTGTTAAGTGGTGTGAGCACACATGCATAGTTTCAGTTGTCTTTAATTGGTTGCTAGTAGTACACTGCCATAATACTATTGTTTCCTGAGTTTTACTGTTCCAAGTTGTAGACAATTCTTGCTTTAAATACTTTTTTTTTTTAACTGTATGGTTGTTATTATGAGATTTTGATGGCAAAGAGAATCAGCATATAGTTTTTGCATCTCTAGCGGTTGATTTACACTTACAAATGGAATTCCAGGCTAATTTGCAATAGATTTGCCATAATTCAACTTGCCTCTGACTTAGGGATATTTTTCCCCCAGAAATTTTGAAAATAGTTTTGACAAATGTTTTTCTCAAACTATTGCGAACACCAATCTTCTCGAATTTTCCGGGATTTCCCTTATATCTAAGAATCAATCTATTTTCCGTCTTCACAATGACTAAATCTAATCAAATTTTATTCATTGTTATGATGACTAAGCAAACCGTAAACTACTGATTTTTAGGAAATCAAAGCAGCTATTTTCTGAACTCATTATTTGATCGGGTGTGGTCATATGCCTCAAATTTGTTTATCCCAATAGCGGTGTTGATTTTGATTTCCTAAGACAGCTCCATCAGTTGTAAATTTAACATCTATCTAAGCAGTTGATTGCTTTAGACAAGACATAATTTGTACATTTGTATAAATTATATTAGATGCCAATTTGTTGCCGGAGTAGTGGGGCAATGGTCAGCAAAAAGAGGTTTAATCTGTGGATGCACTCTAATTGAACTTGGGGTATGCCTGTCCTAAATGGTGTTTCTAAGCTATGGCAAGGTTTACATAATGCAGAACAGATCCTAGGCTCAATCAATGTAATAGGGCTCATTTGCTTTCCATCTGTACTGGGTTTTGTTCTTCTTTGAAGACAGTGAAACACTTTGCACACCACATCAATATTATCAGATATATGAGGGGCAAACTTTGCTGTAGGAGCTGTGTATTCTTGGAGAATATGTTCTACAAATACAGATGTGAAGTGGAAATTAAAGGGGCCGCCCTGTGATTGAGTGGTTAACCATTTGGCTTCAGATGCGGACGACCCGGGTTCGAATCTCCACGGGGGCAGATTTTGAAAGTTGGTC
>JAUEKS010010536.1:0-10740 GCA_031762815.1 Tylodina fungina
GGTTTATCCCGTTGCAGCCCGTACAGAGGTTTTAATTCATCCCGGTAAATCCCGTTATCGACCGGAGAGGGTTAAATGAGTAGGGAGGAATCTGTCAGTCTAGGGTAAGGTAGGTGGCACATGTATATGTACTTCAGAAAGATGTTAATGGGTAGCTCAGAAATTGTTTGAACATAGGTTTAGATATAGCCGAGACCAAGAGGTCGAGACATATTTTAAACATGGAATAAAAGACTAAAGAAAGATTGCAAATTGAGGTGTTTGAGTGTAAAAGATGACCAGGACAGATAAAAGTAATAGAGGACTAAAGAAAGATTGCAAATTGAGGCGTTTGAGTGTAAAAGATGACCAGGACAGATAAAAGTAACATCTTGGGGCGGTGAAAGATTAGGTACTTCAACTTCAAAACCGATAATAACAATGAAAATTATTCAGGATATAAAAGAGAGAAAAATAGTTTTCTATTATTAGCAACTTTGATATCAAATGCTGAAAGTTTTAAGTCATTCTTTTTTTTGGCCTAATGTTCATGATTACAGGGGATAGCTGAGAACAACATGTATCTCTTTAGGAGTCTCTTTCACATCTATCTTGGAGTAAGGCTTTATGGCCAGATAGCATTTATGATGCCCACCAGACTACCAGACTAGTATGACCAGCTTTGATCTGTGAGTCATGGCCATGTGACAAGTTATGGGGCCTACTGGGTTACTTGGTACCAGTAGCAAGGAAATGTTCCTTGACTCATGTTTTAATGCAGTCCTTTCGAGACATTCAGCTCTTAGGGCTGGAGCTTATCCCGGTTTCATAGCAGAAAGCGGACAGTGACATATTTTACCCTTCACTTTCTGAATGAAAGGCTAGTCTTTCCCAGAATACTTTCTCAGTCGAAGCTGTACTCATTTTCACCTGGTTGAGTAGAGCAACATGTAAATTTCTTTGCTGCCGGTGGGCTTTGAACTCTGTACCTTTTGGTCAGTAGTCTAACACTCTACTCAGGGATGCCAAACCTCCGTTATTTTTTTACATTTTTTTCATCCAGAAAATAGGAGAGTTAACTTAAGAGAGATATTTATGTTTGCTATATTTGTTTATTGAAAAACTGTGTATAGCGTTCGTTTTAGGTGAGATGCGATGCTCCGCTCATTTTCAGGTTTTAAAAAAATCATTTGTCATCACTGTCTATTGCTAGGCTACTGTGCCTCCCACCCATGTTTTAGGACAGGGACAAAAGCGAAAATATTTGCTATATTTGATTGATTATTGTATATTTCTTTACTTTACAATTTATTTGACTCTTGTTATTCTCTGTTTAGTCCATGACATCTCTAACCTGTATGGGTATTTAAAGGACAACCAAGTCTTGAAAAGATTACAGATGTCTTGATTCCTTATCACTTTGTCCTCAGATCCTTGGTACTTGTTGTCGATATGGCTGATGACAACTACCTACCCGAAAACATTGTAGTTTTAGCAGGAGAATCTGACGACTTCAAGGTGTTAAGCAATGTATCAATCAACTGGTGAGTTTGGAAGTGCAAAGATGCCACAATAACAACTTGCCATCATGTTTGAATCCATGGAGATTGCACAATTTCCTATGCAAAAACCTCTGATCCAATCAGTCAGTCTGTCAGAGTTTTATAGCCACTTTACCCAACTTACAGAATTTTAGCCTGGGCACCACAATACTATCATCTTCTTAGAGTCTCTTTCTTATCTGTTATGGAGTGAAGGATTTACAGTCACATGCTCTTTATGAATCCAAGCAGATTGTTATAGTGCAGATATCCCAGCAATTGCCTTTCCAACAGTCAACTTTTAAGACACCCTGGGCGTGCGGCCTCACTACTGGCATGGCCTTGAGACTGATAGTACTAGGTTACATGGTACCAGCAGCAAAGAAATGTTCCATGACCTGATGACGTGAACAAAAGTTTTACTATCTGGATGCCCTGTCTGATGCTGGGTGATACAGACTCTGGATGTTTTGATTTTTGCGTAAACAAAAGTTGACCCCTATTACACTTTCGGCCGGTGTGGCACGGCAATGCCCACAGGTCTTACAGGGTTACATGGTACCAGTAGCAAGGTACTATTCCCTTACCTGAGGTCTTAACTATTTTCAGAAATCTAGTTTTTCTGCCATTTCTAAACTCTCTCCCAGTATGCCAGTCCTACATCAGAGAAATGCTAAATGTTGGCAGTTGATGCAAAAGCTAACTTCCAGAATCTTAAATTGTCTTTGGTGAACTGCCTTATTTTTTTTTAGCTGTTATCCTATATTGAAATGTTTCTTCATTTAGGAGTACAGAGTCGCCTACAGACATCAAGCTTTTGGAAAATCTAACAGAGCATTACTCTATTGTTACCATCAGGATCAAAGTGTGCAAGTGTGAGTACCTGGCCATTCATGTATGACTATCTAGATGTAAAGGTAGTTTAGTGCTGGTTTAAAATAGTCATGTGTCATGTGGGTATTCCATACTCTTCTAGCCTTCCATCACTCGGTGGTTTTATTCCAGTAAGCCATCGAAGGTGATAGGTACCAGTATCTTTATGATTTCTTGTACATTGTTGTCACAGTGAAAAATAAAATGAAAATTTTTACATATAATTGTTACTGAAATATAGTGTTACCATATCTGCATAAGTTGGTGTTAATGATTTAAATTTATTTCACTAATTAAAAAAAGCATATCCTAAAAGTGATAAAATGTCTTGGGATCCCAAGAATAAAAATTCATTTTTTTTCTTTCTGACAAACAGACCCATTTAGTTGGTTTATCGCCATCATAACTTGTATATATATTGATCCATTTGCTTTGAAAGTTAGGATGCGTTTTTTAATATGAATGACAGTAGGCCCTATGTAGTAATAGAGACGGTGCTGTTACAAGAATGATAATTTTTATATGGTCAGGACTTATGCTCCAGTGGTCACTGGGGAAGACAAGGGAAAGGACAGATTAATAAATGACACGATAAGACTAAGAGTGACACTCCACATGGCACAAATGTCAAAGAAAATTTCTAGAGAAAGCAGTCTGAGGTAGTTTAAAATGTGAAAAGGAGAGATAAAAAGTATGTATGAAGAAGGGTACTAGAAATGGTACTGCTGGAAATCAGAAAGCAGGGAAGACTAATGATACGATTCTTTGACAATATTGTGGAAGATGTGGTTGAAGCAGGAGTGGGAGAGCAAGATATAGAAGGTCAGGCACTGTGGAGATAGAAAATTCACCTTGGCAGCCCTGATGAAGGGTAAAACCGAAAAAAGAAGGCGATTATGGTCAGATCTGGGAATGTTTTCTTGCTCCTGATATAATTAAAATTACAACCTTAGTCAATCAATAAGTCTGGTTGGTCTAAGGTAAGCATATTGGCAATATTATAGTAATGTTTGCATAAAACAAGTCAGATAAAGACCCCTATGGGGATCAGTGACATCTCAGTAAATTCCTGAAGTCAGGGACAACATGCAAAAATATGTTGAAGCAGCAAAGTAGTCCTTTCAAGCCATTTGGCTCATAGGACCGGGAGGTTTCAGTAGCATGAAGTGGACAGTGAAAGATTTTATCCATCACTTTCTGAATAGGATGTTTGTCTATTGCAGAATACTTTCCAGCCTAAGCTGGACCATACCCATTTTGACCTGGGTTGAGTGTGAAGCAACAGGGATAAATTTTCCTGCTTAAGGAAAAAAATATGTGCTGCCGGTGGGCCTCAAATCCAGTACCTCTTGGTCCGCAGTCCTACATTCTGTCCCTAGGCCACTGTGCCCCCAAAAATATGATGAACATCATCCTTAATTTTCTTGTGCGACTATTGTCCCTGATTGTTTTTGTAAGAAAGATTTTATAGCCAGATGCTGTTCTTCAAGCTATCAGACCACAGATATCTCAGCTTTCATTTTCTCAGAATTTGCTTTATGACTCCTGGGTGATAAAAAAAAGTTGAAGTTGATATTTCAAGTCATTCTTCTACCTATGGAACTAGATATATGATACATGTACCAGATTGTCCAAAGACTATGCTAGAATTTAAGCTCTTGCAGTGCACTGTGTTAAAAACTATGATTGAATTTGAATTAAGATTTCAGAATTGTGTCCAAAAAGCCATGTTTTCCTTGGATTATGGGTGGTTTAGCCGAAGTTGACATCTATGCCTATTCACTGCATCCGCTATACATTATTGGCTATTTATATGTCCATCTAAAGAATTATCATTAAATGTATGTCAATCCTTTTAAGCTCTTTTCTTTTGAATTTCTAATCCTAGCTCACGGTATAGATACAAGAATCCGTGCGATCAAACTCGTCTGTCTGGAAGAGAGATGCCTTGGCTTTGATCGGGACTTTTTCAGTGGCAATCGCTTACTGCGATACCCGCTACTTCAGGCATTCAGCCCTACACAACTGTACCGACGTTCCATAGTTTTGCAAAGGTATGTTTGCTTGTCTGTTATAGAATTAGGACTGCGGATTACAAATATGAAGTACTGCCTGTGCTTGTTTTGCATATTTCTTGTTCTATGTGAGAGCCATTTTATCTGTATATGCTTTTAAATGTTATAAAATGTTACATATATCAGGTCCTTCTTCCGACAAGATTTATTTTTCTAAAAGACATCGATGACAGAATAGGATATTAAACAATAGACCTGGATATCATCTGGAGAGGAAAAAGAGGATTTTAAAATTTTGACTTGGATATTGTTCGGATGAAAGAAGAGGATTGAGTATTGTTTGGACAAAAGAAGACAATTTAAAAATTGACACTTGGATAGTCTTTCGACGAAAGAAGATGATTTTAAAATTTAGGCTTACGGCTTGGATATTGTGTGGACGAAAACAGAGGATTTTAAACATTAGACCCAGATATTATCTGAACGAAAATAGAGTTTACCCAAAGGTATCACCCTAATCTGACATCTGTACGGATCTATCAGTTCAATTGTGTTTAATGATCATTCTTCAAAATGCCATTCCAGGTTTATGTGGCTGCTCGACAGTGTGATTCAATATTTAGTTCCTGCTTGGCAGATATCTATAGACAATTTTGATCACCATGAGAGCAACTTGGCACCAGGCCCAGAGGTAGGAATAAGAATAAGATAGGTGTCAAATAATCTTATCTTTTCTTCTGTTTCTTTTGTGTTCCTTTCCTTCTTGTTCTCCTACTCCACCTCCTCATCCTCCTCCAACTCCTCCTGGACAGACAGTAAAAATTTGTATCTTTTCCATGGTGTCCACAAAATATCAGATAGCTACATTTTGAGGTTGTCAATTCTCTCTTTATACGTTTCACATTGAGACCGAGTGTGTGTATCCCTTTGACGACTTTCTTATAAGTGCAGTTTTATCAAACATTCACAGATGATCTCAAATGCCAAAATTTAAGGGGAGGAAAAGATTTGGGGGGCGGGGGATGTTCTATCTTTTACAAGCAGGAATTTCAAATTATGGGGAAAGGTAATTGTTGGTTGTCAGTGTCAGGATAAGCCAATAAAGTTGTCATCAAGAGTATTCTACCTTTGCAGAGTGTACGCCAGCTTTTGCCCTTATCCAAGAAACGAATGTCTCTCATTGACACTCTACTAAAGGGATCAGCCGCAGAGTAAGTATTTTGATTAACAAAGATGACTAGTGATCACGAAAAGAATTATTAGCATGTACTAGAGGCTACCTGTGTCACCTGACCATGTCATGACAGTCATTCTTGAAAATCCCACTATTTGTTTTTACTAGTTTTAAATATGAGCATAAACATTTCTTTGAGGCTTCTTTTTTATATCTTTACGCAATTATGAAAATATATTTCTTAATTTTGTTTTTATAGTTCCTACCAAACTTGTTTCAGATTATAATTGTTGTCATCTTAATTCTCTCCATATCAAATATTTCTCACTGCAAATTTGGTATGTGATGTTTGAGACTCTCAGTTGAGCATCTTGTATTTTTCTTTTTTCATTCTCATAATATGCCATAGGGATCATAGACCCCCTGTATGTCTGAACTGTGGAGTAATAAACTATGTCTTGGGCAGATCTTAATCTTTCAGTGCCTGTTGTATATGTGGAGGACTACATCGTGCGGGTATATCTTAGCCTTTCAGTGCCCTCTGTAAGTGTGAACAGTTCAGTAATACATTGAGTTTTAGGCATATTTTGACCCGGCAGTGCCCACTCTTCTCCAGGTCAGTGTTAATAGAGGTGTATAATTAGATGGGTGAATCATTTTGAATTGGAAAATTCAACCTAGGCTGCAGCACATGTCTATATTTCTTTAGATTTCCACTTCTAAAAACAATAAAATGTAAGAAATGATGAGGCGATTATCAAGCCACCTGTGGTACATATCCCTACAGTCCTTCTGACCGAAAAGTTGTGTACATCAATCGCCACGCTGCATTGGAGCACCGAGCAAACCCATCCGCACTCCCGGATTATAGCAGCACAGTCTTCATGCAGCTTTACGAGGGCTTGCGACCTCGTGATAGGACTTCTTCACCGTTAACATATAGGTAAGTAGGCCTACCACTTCATATATTCCACAGTATTGGCTCTGTCGTTGATGTTTTGATTAGCTGATTACTTGTTATTTCAATGTTTATGGTCTTGAAAAATTGTTCGGAACATATTCTTTGTTCCTGTTGCTGCCATTATTTCTGAATCTGTTACCGTTATTAGCCCTATAAATTTTTATCTCATTATCTCCAATATCTGTTGCACTGTTATCCCCATATCTGTTATTGCTAATATTCCTGTTTCTATAACTGTTATCCCTGCATCTGCTACTAAAATTATCCTTGTTACTGTAATTGTCCCTGATATTATCCCTGAGAATTCCTCAATGTTACTTATCTTCATCTACAATTGCTTTTTTCCCTGCTGTGATTTCATTGTTTTAATGTCATTTGATATGTTAAAAATATGGAACTTTCACTGGAATGGTGCAATCCTGTCCAATTATTATTGATTCAACTTCTATTCTTGAGAAACGAGAAGAGACTGTGCTTACTAAGGATACACTGTGCTTACTAATGGATGTAATGCGAAATTATGTTCTAATATTTTTATGTTCTTTATCAACAAAATGGAATTAATAAGACACACACTTGAGAGCACCTCCCCAGTGCCTTTAACATTTAAAATGTTTAGTGGTTCACCTATATATATTTTTTTTTTCATCCATATGGATGAAGAAAAAATAAGGGATGCAATTTTGGAAAGGTAACACAATCTTGTGATTTAGATTCCAAACTCCATGCATTCCGGAGAATTGTTTGGACCATTTGTTGCCTTACATTGTGACTGATATAAATGATTCACTACTCTCAGACACTTGTTGTAAAAGTGCTATTCTTACACCGTTTCTAAGGAAGTATCTGTTGAACTAAAATAACTTTAGACCTGTTTCACATTTACCTTTATTTCAAAAATTCTTTAAAAAATAGTGCTAAAAAGATTTTTACGGCGCGTGAGGCTTAACAAACTAGAGGAAGAGGAAGTGTGTCTTTTTCACTCTATTAGATCTATCAGTGGCATTCCTGTCTTGAGGCAGGACATTAATCATTTTTGTCAATGTTCAGGTGGTCAGCTCAGAACGACCAATGGTGGGAGTGCAAGTTTATATCTGAGGGCATCATTGATCAAGGCGGAGGGTTCAGAGACAGTTTGACAGATATCTCGGAAGAGTTGTGCCCATCAGACCCAGACGCTCCTATGGCTCTGCCCTTCTTCACAAGGGCTCCCAACCAGGTGAGCTAGTCTTTAAAATAAGCTAAGAAACATGAGTGTAACTATCTCTGCATTGTTTTGACATTGCATTTGTGTAAGTAGTTCACTTTCAAAGACATACTCAATCAATAAATCAGATTTATTAGGCTTTGCATTGTATAAATGTTGACAACATAACGTTTCCAGTATTCCTGTAAAAATTTATATGTTCTATTTTGTTTGGATTAATTGGGTTGTTGATAATCGTTTTGTAATTCAATCTTTTCCTTCCCCACCCCTTATGCCATCAAATGTGCTTGAATTTTTTAACAATAATCTTATCATGTCTCCTGTAGCACATCAAAATTTCCCTTTGATCTCTACACTTTAATTGACATCATTATGTAAATGTGTTGGGAATAAACGCAATTTTTATTTTGTTAACACACAATCATATTTATTCCTCAGAGTAATGCAGATGGTAATGTAAATCGTGATGCGTACATCCCAAACAGCGCATGCAATGACTTGGCAAAGTATGAATGGATCGGCCAGTTGATGGGCGCATGCTTTAGAGGAAAGGAAATCTTGGTAAATTGCAATGGTGAAAGAGTATGGGCGAAATTGTCAGAACTGTTCTGATTTATTTAATTTTTTTAAAGTTTTCTGATCATCTTCACTATCTTTGCTCAGAATCTGTCTCAACCAAGATTGATGACAGTCCTCTCCTTTGTCCTTGACAAAGCCTCAACTCCTCATATGTCCTGTGTAAAGAAAGTGTCACCACTGCCATGCATCCAGCTATTCTCAGGGAGTCTCTGTGGTGTAGTGGTTAGGTACTAGCCTCAGAAGACGAAGGTCGTGAGCCCCGGTTCACCCAAGATTTTTTTCAGCTTTCTCTGGCCCTGGCTCATGTGAAGTCGCCTTGTTCTATCGGAAACGGACGTTTAAAATGTAGGTCCCACCTCTTATATAACCTTAAATGTGTTGAAAGGGGTCTAAAACTCAAGTTAATCGATCAAAAAGCCATTCCCGTGATCTCTTTTATATCTTAACACATTTCCTACAATATTAGCTTAGTGTAATGTGCTAACTTCTCCAAAGCGTAGATGAAAGAATAGCATGACCTGTGTCAATAGGTGTTTTATGACTGTTATGGACAGACTAGTTTCTCATGTATATGTCATATAAAACTCACTCATTTCCATCCCAGATAGTGTCCATGACCCAGTACATCTGGAAACGCCTAGTGGGAGAGAGCTATAACTGGTCCCATGACTTCGCCACAGTGGATTCAGTTGAGGTGAGTCTTGGGCATTGTCGAAATGTTTTGTTTTTAATTATCTTTTACTCACTGAGTGCCATGGCCCAGATATTGCAGCAGTGAATTGCGCAATAGATGTACACTACGAGTGAAAATCCTCCATTACAACATTTATTAATTTTTCCTTCGTTATAATTCATTCATGTGGGATTTTACTTAAAGATTTTAACACCACTATGTTCACACCACTCGATTATTCAGTATTCCATTCTCAGCCAAGAGGTCTAAGAAGTCACAACAGTGCACTTGTGAGAAGTGATCTATGCAGAGTTATTTTTGCACATCCAAATTGAAGATTTCTTTTCTGTATTGTCTTTGTCTAGTATGTCTATGCATTATTCAATATAATGTACCATTTGAATTGAATGCTGATGCATTAAGGTAATATTTCTTCTTTTTATAACAGATTTCATCAGCGTAAAAAAGGGGAAATATGTACATTTATCATAGTTAGGTACACTGTACATGACATGAATCTTTAAATATACAACTTCAGCATGTGAAACTTTCCACTACATTTTAAGTATACTGGAGAATTTTGTGACCACACACTTTGCACAACAACAAGTAGACATTTGACAACAAGAACATCTGTAACAATAACGTGGGTAGTAATATTTGATGAATAGAAGTTTTAGAATTTAGAAACTTTGTCTGGGCAATGACGCAAGCCTACTCTTTATTTTCAAATGTCAAATGTTTTATAGAGTATATATGTACACACAGAATCTTCTAGTTCATGTATAGCCTATCTCCAATAAGACTTGTGGTGTTCAGATTCCTCACTATTCAACTTATCAGGACCGGGGCTTGAACACAAAACATTTGGTTCTAAATACAGAACACTAACAGCTAAGCCACTTGTTCCACCTAATATCTTTTCTAAGTACATGGGGGTCTCTGTGGTGCAGTGGTTAAGACACTAGCCTCAGAAGACGAAGGTTGCGGGTTCGAGCCCAGGTTCATCCAAGATTTTGTAAAGTTTTCTCTGGCCCTGGCTCATGTGGAGTCACCTTGTCTTATTGTAGACGGATGTTTAAGACTTACGTCCCACCTCTTATATAACCTTAAATGTGTTGAAAAGGGGTGTAAAACTAAAGTCAAAGCCTTAGTACATGTTCAACCATTTTTAACCCAGACTGGCAGACTGCTATCCTATCACTTGAACCTGCTGTGCTCTTAATCTTTCTGTCACAATATATGTCTTGTGTTTCTGTCATACATGTCTTGTGTTTCTATCATACATGTCATTTTTCTGTCTGCCTCAGGTGCGCATTATCGACAGCCTTGCCAACATGGACTATGACACATTTGTGGCCGCTGGCAGAAGCTGGAGCACAGTGCTGAGCGATGGGTCGACCGTCAATATAAAAATAGATGATGAGGGAAACCCCAAGCCATTGGCTTACGAGGACAGGGAGGAGTATGCGGAGAGAGTTCGAGTGATCCGAATGTCTGAATGTGACTCACAGGTTGGTCATTGTTGGTATCTTTCCTCTTCTTCCCCTGTACCTCATTCTCTGCTTCCTTTTCCTCACCATCTCTTCCTCCTTCTTGTCGTTCATCTTTTTTTTTACCTTTCTTCTTATTTTTTCTTCTTTTTCGTCTTCTTCTCCTCTTCCTCCTCCTTCTTCTTCTTCTTCTTCTTCTTCTTCTTCTTCTTCTTCTTCTTCTTCTTCTTCTTCTTCTTCTTCTT
>JAUEKS010010647.1:0-10739 GCA_031762815.1 Tylodina fungina
AGAAGAAGAAGAAGAAGAAGAAGAAGAAGAAGAAGAAGAAGAAGAAGAAGAAGAAGAAGAAGAAGAAGAAGAAACAACACCACAGAACCAAAAATATAAAGAGAATGAAGACATTGAAAAAAGGAGAATGAGGAATATGGTATGGAGACTTGAGTTGAAAAACAACAAACACAGAACCAACAAGAAATTAAAAAGAGAATGAGTTCTGATGTTAAAAACAACACAAAAAAGAAAGAAAAAGAAGGATAAGGAAGAATACAGTTTAAATTCCAAATCTCTCTCTCTCTCTCTCTTACACACACACACAGACACATGACAAAAAACACTAATGCTGACATAATCTTCTAGAAGACATGAATACACACAGATACACACAATACAAACACCACAATCATTTACCTTTCAAATTGTAGTCACTCATTTGGCCAATAATGATATCCATTAAAGATTCTACTGTCTCATATGTGAAGAAAATGAATTGTTTTGGACAATTTATGTCGGCTGGAACCTTGATCACGAAGGACGAAACGTTCATTATACAATTTCCCATGATGTGTAAGAACGATATCACAGAAAACATGACAGATTTCCTTAATAATTTGAATAATGTGACTGTCTTCAGTTTCTATCATGTGTTGTTGTAGGCAGTGTTCATGCAGCTGTGAGAATGTTGAGCTTCCCAGATATTCAACAACATTTTTTGTGACCAACATTGTTGTTCGCTGTGTCACTGACCGTAAGGGTCCATCTTCAGCAGTTGCTAGCATTCGACGAAGGCACCTGTCTGCAGCCTTAACCACATTTACAACATCTTTACTTGCAAAAAGTAGTCCTCCGTTATTCTTTCTGCAAGTAAGAGCAGCATCAGGGTGGGATTTATTTATGTCTAAAAGTGATTGACAGCAGTCACTACAACTAATTTTGTTTAACAATTTCCGACAAATAAATCCAGAAATGTAGTAGAGAACATTGCTGTGGTATATGCCTGGTTTGAGCAGCATGTCAATTAACTTTTTGTTTGGTTCATTAAGAGCTGGTGTGGCCTGTGTTGTAGCAGGTGATTCTAAAAATAATGAATTATTTATTTCAAGTTCTACACAATTAGCTTTTTTTGATGCCTGGATCCCATTTTTCTGCAGAAGCGATCGTATAGCCCACTGAAATTGAAGAGCATTGGGATTGTTGTTACAACCACCTCTCCTTCTGATCTTACTAAAAAATGTCTCCAAGTGGTCTTGGCTAAGCCTGTAAGTTAAAAAATATTTAAAACCTGGCTTACTAAGTAAGTCCTTAGCAATTGTCAAAATGGAATTCAGTGTAACAATGAAGCCTAAAAATCCAGTCTTGCGTCGTCCTTGGATGAGGGGTTTACCGTCAACATCTGTCAGTCCAGAAATATAACTGCAGGCATCGTTGATTTTTTCAAATTTTGCTCTGGTGTTGGTTTTGTTGATTGGACTTTTTTGCCCTTTTGCCAAACAGTTTCTTGAGTTAGCAATGTCAAACACTTCGTCAAAATTTCTAATAAACTTACATGTTTCTTCACTGCCTGCAAATTCTGGAAGACCCTCATCTTCTCGCAAGTAGTCTATGGCATCAGCAACAGATGTGCTTAAAGTTTGTGCAGCCAAGCGAACATTCATCTTGTTGCGTGCATAATGAATGTGACTGCCTCGTAATTTGTTTCCAAGATACAGTGTATTGGACGCCTGTAACTCATGAAGCATTACAATGTACTGCCATTTGATGAGCTGACCCGAGTTGCTCCTAATAACTTTTAAATCTGCCAGGCAGTTGCGAACATTTTTTAAGAGGTGTGCAGCATCAAAAACAAATGAAACTTCCTTTGTTGAGTCGCTTGGATGCTGAAATGTTGGCTTCAGTTCTGTAGCACTAATGTTACAACCAAGGTGAGTTGCTGTTGCCTGGTTTGCGTAAGCTCCATCGCATACTACAGCATGAACGTCAAAACCAGCTTCACTCAGAAACACAATACTGTCTTTAACTATTTGAGCCTGTTGAGCAGCTGAAATCTTATCAACCAAAAAATATGCCAATGGAAGTTTAAAACATTTTTTTAAACCGACGACAAGAAAAACAAGTGCTTCTGAAGCAAGATTGTCTGGAGCAGCCGCGACGTCTTGTCCATAATTTACATGGCCTACATACATTTGTTTACTTTTGTCATAAACCACCTCTTTTCGTATACTCATAGAGTCGAACATGATTGCTACATCTCTCATGTCAGGGTCCTCTTGGAGTTGCAACTTAAGGTGATCAATAACACCGGTCAAAAAACCTGGTTCTGCATTGATAGATGATGCCCACCTCCGAATCGTATCTGCATGAGGAAGATGTAAATATTTCCTGACAAAGTCATATGCTGCTGCACTATAAAAATGAAGAGATACTGCAAATGATTTTACCTCATCAGAATACCTGTGAGCATTTTTCATAGTTTTGCTGGCCTCAAGTTCATTCTCTATAAGAGAAAATGTCTCTTCTCCAAAAGAGTCTTTCAAAAGGACAATTTCTTCCTCTTTTAATAATCTTAACTTGCTTATTTCTTCAAATAAGTTGCATATCCGGGACTCACGTCGCTTTAGCTTGGCATCCAGGTTTTTCACAACTTTTGCCTTTTCCTGAAGCTTTAGTTGAACGTCAGCTAATTTTGCTTTGGTCTTGTCCAAGTCCGCTTCAATAGATGGACAGCAGTAATTGTGGTCTACAGTTCTTCGTTTTTCAGGTTGTTGATATTGAGTTTCGGATGATGATAAAGATGTGTCGAAAGGTCTTTTTTTGGGAGATGGGCGCTTTCCTTTAGATTGAACTTGTTTGTGGGGTGGGTATGCTGGAAAAACAGATGGTACTGCAGCAGTGTTTAAGGTCTTGTAACCAATCCCAACATTAAAATCAGATGGCAAAAAATGAACACTACAAATTTTATCGTAGGGGGTTGGAGCCCATGGTTTTCCATTTAGCATCTCTCTGCTGATATGTTTCACCCATAACTGCATACGGCTAGGGTCTTTCTTTGGAAAGCTGAGGAGTAAGAAATAATTTTTAATGAATGGTAGGTGATAATTAACTGATAATAATTAATAATAATAATGATAATGATGGGGCATGGTGGTAAAGGTGAATGCTTCTCGTCCCTGTATTGGAAGGTTCCGGGTTCGAATCCCCACCAGTGCATAACTGGGCATCTAAGATCTGTTTTTCTGATTTTTCCACTCCCTGGTCTCATTGTTAGGTGAGATCGAGACCTAGTCCTATTGGAGCTAGACAATAAACTCTGAGGTCCTGTGTGCAGGTTGTGCACGTTAAAGAGCCTTTGGCAATTGGAAATAAAAAAGAACAGGCCACTAAAGGCCTCTGTCCGGGCAAAATTCAATTCCTACCGCACAGACATAGTAGCACAATATTGGCCCAGTGGGCTGACCCCCTACATTTTTAGGCCGCTGAGCCTCTTGATCTAGAGAGATTCCAGCTCACAAAGCTGGCCATGCCCAACACCGCAAGGGACAAAAAAAAAAGGGTAAAAACAATAATGAAGTGAAATGAATAATGAATGGTGGTGATGATGATTATATGGTGGTGATAACATGCATGAAGTGACGATAACAACATCAGCATCAACTTACTAGATCTAGATCTAGATTATTTAACTAAGACTCCAACTCCAATCTAATTCCAGTATCTACTCCCCTCTTTTTATCAACTTTCTTTTGCCCAGCAGTAGATCTGTTCTATAGGGCCTAGCTAGCTCTAGCTAGAATGTAATAATGAAATTAAAACAATAGATCTAGAGTCTAGATCTAGATCTAGATAGATCTAGAAATCTAGATCTAGCCTAATCTACACAATCATTAAAATAAAACATATTTTAGAGTCTAATGTAGATCTAGAGCTTTCTGGGTGTTCAGTCAAATTTTTATTCTTAATCTAAGCAAACGAAAACAAATTTAGAACCAGACGTCTAGCTAGATCTAGAATCTAGATCTAGCTCTAGATTTTATAAATAAAATAGATTATCAAGACATATAATTTAGATCTATTTGTTGTCTAGATTCTAAGTCTAAGTTCTAGATCTAATTATCAATTATCGGTGTAGATTCTAGATTATCTAAGTGACTCACCTGTGAAACGAAAAGGATGATCCCTTCACAGATCGGTTGTTGCAGTTCACAACACAACAATTTTGCACCATTTTGAAGTTTTAAAAGAAAAAAACAAAAACTTTCCAGGTATACCGGGCAAGGTACAGCTTTATACAGTGCAGAAATAGTAGATTTAGGTTCTATCAAACGACAGGGAACGAATAAAAACTAATAATTGTAACTGTAGACTGCAGAGTAAAATCCAATGTTTACAAACACAACAGTGCCTTCGCTCTGTGAACTCTGCCCTAGAAAAATGGCGTCGACCTTGACCCTAAGCGTCACGCCCTAGTGACGTCATAAGGCCTCCAGTTAGTTATTTATAGCTCCATGGGTATCATAATGAAGGCGCTGTCCGTGCAAACGCCGTATGTCAGACAGATGACGGCCAGTCCTTGCATCACTAAACGTGTATACTCCTCAGCACACTGCCAACCAGCGTAGGTTTACTTTTTTGGGCGACGCTAAACGTGCATGCACCTTTGTTTTTTAAATTGTATAAATTTACTCAATTTATACAATTGATAAGCTTAAATCGTTTGATTCTTGTCAAATACACGTAGTACTTGTATGAGGAAATGACTTACCATTTGATGCCAAAACTTTCGAAAGATTGATGGGAAGGATGACGATGTTATCCCTCTTTCATCTGGCGGAAATACGGTTAGAGCATCAATGTTTGGCACCAATCTGTCATGTGATTATGACAACTTCGCGCCAAATTTATCATCGAATGGTTGCGGAATCTTTTGTGCCGGTTTGGAAAACGTGGAGTTCTATTTTTAGACTAAAAAGTGTGTTTGACCTAATTTGTCGCTTACACAGTTATCGGATATACAGAAACAATACTTCCCATCAACCATCAACACAATGTAAGGAAGGATGCGAGCTAGGTAGATCAAGCTTTATAGCAAAACACGGTTGGGAAAAGTGGGTCGGGGGGTCTGGTGGCAGGCTTGCCAACCTTATGCTCAAAAAGCAGATAGATCTATGACGACTTGGGCCTGTTGACTGACTTTACGCCTTTTGGTTGAAATTGTACGTTCTTGGCCACCATTAACAAACTTTTATGGTCATGCAATTTGTGACAGTGCGCTTCCTCATTTGGGCCAGCTACTTACAGCACAAGAGTTGTGGTGGGGAGAGGAAGATCGTCATAGGGGTGTAACATGGACATGGGCCAGCAAATCAACGATATTGACTATTCGTTATCCTCATTCCCCTCTAGTCATCTACAGATCAGAAAATTTCTTTGTTTTTTGCATCAATTTTGTACTCAGTATCGGTGCAATTACAATACTAATGCAATCATGGGCAGATGTCCCAATCTTTCTGAATTTTGACTCTCTTCGTTGTCACGTGTACTAACTGGATTCTAGATCAGCATGAGGGAAACGGGTGGGGGAATAGTAGTTGGACTCAGTTTGGGAGGGGTAAGAGGGATATTAGCAGCTAGTAACCTCTGCTAGACTAGTCCAAGATGCTATGTACGAGGGTTGTCCCTAAAAAAAAAACGGAAAATGGCCATATCTTTTAAACCAGTTAAGAATTTGCATTCAAATTACAATTTACAAGGAGCACCAATATTGTCATTCATATTCAACGCGAATGACGTCATAGCAAAAATTACCACCCTTATTGAAAAATGGTCAAAAGTGGAAGTTTAAGATGTTATTCGATTTCTGCAGGCAAAAGAGCTAAAGCCACCTGGAATTCATAGTGAGAGTCAAGCAGCTTATGGTAAAGATGTTTTAGGAAGATCACAAGTGTATCATTGGTGTGAATTGTTTAGGGCTGGGCACACAGATCTAGAAGATAAGCCGGGCTGTGGATCGTGTGTTTCATCCAAGACAAAGGAGAATGTCGATAGAGTTGATGAGCTGATTCAAGGGGAAAGGAGGCTGAAAATTAAAGAAATTGCTGAAATTATGGGCATATCAAAGTCAATTGTCCACAGAATTGTTTTTTTGATGAGCTGGGCTACCGCAAGGTGTGTTCTCAGTGGGTTCCAAAGCAGCTGGCAACTGATCACTTGACATGAATTTGACATGTGCAGAAATTTGTTAGGACTTTGTGGGCGTCATGTCATGAATGCAGGCCCTGATCTCCAAATGCCTGCTGAAAACTTTCGGGAACAGATTGTTACAGATGACAAAACTTGGTTATACCATTCAACCCCAGAGACAAAATGTGATTCCATGATGTGGAAAGATCCCTCTCCACCAACACCAAAAAAGTTCAAGAATGAGAAATCAGCGAAAAAAGGTCATGGCCAGTTTTCTGGGATATGCAAAGTGTTCTACTGCTTGATGTCTTTGAACCAGGACAAACAATCAACGCCATGAGATTCTGACAAACTCTTGACAAACTCAGAGAAGCTTTGTGCCGAAAAAGACCAGGGTAACTGACCCGTGGCGTGTTGCAAGAAGACAACGCAACTCCCCATACCGCTAATGTCACCAATGGCTGGATCCAGAGACATGGATGGGAAGTTTTACCTCACCGCTCTCACAGTCACAGTCTGGATATAGCACTATCTGATTATCATCTTTTCGGACCAATGAAGCGCTTTCTGGCAGCGACTCGATTCACCAATGACGATGAGCTTCTGGGGGCTGTGCAAGACTGGCTGCAGTCGCTTGACGGAGATTTCTTCAAGCAGGGCATCTTCTCCCTGGCCCCACTCTGGGAGAAATGCATCGATCGCAACAGTGATTACATTGATAAATATAGCAGTGATCAAGGTAATTAGTTTTTTTTTTATTTGTAAGAATCAACCCAAAAATATTGAATCTATGGCCATTTTCCGGTTTTTCGTGGGAGAACCGTCGTAGTACGTGTACTCGCTGGTGACTGTCTTGGCTAAGCACATAGCTCAAGGATGTTGGGAGGAGAGAAAATTAGGTCTTTGTCATCCGTTGTGGCAGACTCGCACAACTGCCTTAATAGTATCAGTACAGCTCCTCCCCTTTATGAAGCCAAACCGGGCTCCACTGATTTGAGACTCCACATGGAACTCCCCACCATCTTTTGAGCCTTCTTTCACACCTAAATCTAACTCAAACAGTGAAATTTGTTGACTTTTTCAAGACATTTCACCGCCTTCCGTTCACTATACACCTGGTCATTCTAACGCCCAAATTTAGCTGTTTATTGATCGCCGCCAGGCCTAACAGTACGGAAACTAATCGAATTCGATATCGATGTCTTTATTTTTTTATTCTCGAATCCAAATTCACAATGACCGTGTAGCTAAATATCCGTACAGAAGCCACTATATACTAGTATGCCGTACATGGTATGTCATATATAGGGATCGGGTAACCGTGGAATCAGTAACTTCTGTGACATACGATCAAAATTTGTTCTTTGACACGACGTACGTAGGGATAAAAGGGTCAGTTAATACTCTGTTGACGCATGCTTTGAAGTGGCTACATTTCTCTTTAATGTCTCCTGGTTGTTTGGGCAATTTGTGAAAATTGTCTTTCATACATTCATGTATCTTATCTTCGGTATCATCATTTATATTCTTGAGATTTATGACTTCTCATCATTTCTTGGCTTTTGGCCTTTTCCTGTTTGGCGTGGCGATGGTCATGGTGACTGGCCTGTGGTCAGTGTCTATGATGTAGTTGGGTATTACTATTCTGTTTCTCAGTTTAGATCTCTTGGCCAAGATAAAGTCAATTTGAGATGCTGTCTTTAGATAATTCCATCCATTTGTAACAAGTCTTAACCCGACTCTTTCTACAGGGTTCCCGCGACCTCCTTAAATTCAAGGAGTCCTTGAAAACTTCTTGAATTTAACTCCACAGGGAAATCTCCTTAAAAAATCCTTGAATTTTGAAAAAGCTCCTTATATCTCCTTGAAATTGTATAGACAAGGAGAAAAGGCCTAACTAGCCTGGAACTGGTCAGACCTTCCCTTTAATGCCAGTTGGCCAAGATCTCTTTGTCTTGTGCAGTAGTCAAAGGTGTGCAGTTTTTTCTATCTTGCTTTGAAATGAAACCAAAGTTGAATCTTTTCTAAACACGAATTTGGAGTAGCTGTGGGTGATGCTTTTTGTTCTGGAAATTTGGAGGGGGGAATCTTAAGTTCCAGTGTACAGTTCCCGCTATTGTCATCTTCCTTTTGACTAGATCCACTGCCAGGTTCATGTCCGTAAAAAATTGTCACAGGTGACATTTCTACAATTGTCATTGAACTTCTCCGTCAGTGGTAAGACAGTGTTGGCACTAACAGCAATGTTGTTTTGTGTTGACTTGGGATCCTTTGCTTCCTTTATGAGGTACGGAGTTCCTTCACAAGCCCAGGAAATCTTGATTCCATATTTATCTGGCTTGCTTGGTAAATATTGGTTGATGCTGCATCTTCCTCTAAAGGGAATTAGCTGTTCATCAACAGCAATGCCATCACCAGTGCTTGCTCAAATTTGTTTGGAATCGCGTCCAGATGTCACGAATGGGTGCAAATTTGTCCCTTGCTTGTCGAGTTGATCTTGATTCTTTGTTGCCGAATCTCAGATGATTAAACAGATGACTGAGTCTTATCTTGGCAAATACTGCTCAAATGAGTGGATTCCCTTTTGATTGTATGTACACATTTCAAATAACTTAACCACTGTCTCCATCATTGCTGTTGTTCACCATGTGACCTGGGCCACCACCAATGGTCTTCTTGTACTAGTCAACAACATGTTGTGGATCTTTCAGCAGTTTGAAAGTCTTCCTTTTTGGCAGACTATACATGAGATGTTTGGGGAAGAGACTCAGTCCAAGGAAAGCTTTCATTTCTTGAACTGAAGCATCCTTGAAATGTTTGGCTGATATGAAGTAGGCTTTTCAGCATGCACTTGATGAGCACAGAGATTCATCTTTGCTGTTAAATTCTGCCTGAATTTATCATCTGTGAACAAGGAGGGAAAATGTACACATAAACTATCTTTGGGGTGAACTTTTTCCCTCTGTCTGGACTCTTGAGCCTTATATACAAAATAAAAAAATGGTATGGCACCATATGAAAGCTGTCGCAACAAAACTAATGAAAACAGACACATATTATGATAAAAGGAATACTAACCTGTCTTTTAACACTTATCCTGCCCATGATATCGGTAAGATAGACTCTCCATTGCCAAGGAAATCATAAGTTGTCAAGAAAAATCTAATTATAAAGATAGATGGTTCAAATTTTCACCATTTATTCGGTATATTTTAATTTTATGATTTCTTCAATAAAAATCTAACAATTATGTATGTAAATTAAGGCCATGTGACATGAGGCGGCCATATTGAATTCAAGTTATTTTTAGAAAACTATTATTTTCTATTATATTGATCATACTTGTGATCTGCAAGATCTATGTCATGTGAAATAGATTATACATGTATTATTAGTGAATGATATTGTGATGTATGTTTTGGATCATATAGTATGTTAGTATGAAGAGTTCATGCAATTAAATTCACAAATCACAAACAAAATCTTTAATCTCGTTTCCTTTCTGTTTTTATTTGACTAGTTTTTTTTTTAGATGAATAAAGATAATTACATGTGAGTGCTCACAGTTCTTTTGTTTTGTTGCTATATGTCTGTCTAATCATGTGAATTTTGGTGAGTGAGGTTAGAAAAAATTAAATTTTTATAAGTGAAAGGTTAGAAATTATGTTTGTTCTGTTTATAACTGAGAGGTTGGAAGATATGTATAATGGTGTGTCTACACCTGAACAATATTCAGCAAATGCAACGAGCACAACGTGCAGAATGCTCAGGTGTGGACATGATTTGGAGGTTGTTTGTTAGCCAAACAGGACAAACGGTCCGAACGTGTCCCACATGCGATGGGAGAGTTTTGTTTCTTGTAAAATCAATTATTTGCTCTTTTGTTTTCAATACATTCAAATCCAGCAAGTTCATTAAGCACCATTATTGGATGAATTTGTGTATCTGTTCGATATATGTGACAACTGTTTCATCTTCTGAGTGGTTCAGGAGGCCAACAATTGCATGTCATCAGCATATTTGATAATGTGGCGCGTGTCATTTGTTGACCTACAATCATTTGTGTATAGGATGTAAAGGTCGGGACATGTTACGCATCCCTGGGGGCAACAATTTTATAGCATTCTTGTGCTTAATGGTTTCACTCTTTGGGACCTCTCCTTCAAAAAATTAAGGAACCACTTTACTATGAAAGCATTTACTTCCATATCCTGTAGCTTCTCTAGTAGCATCTTTGTGTTCATTTCATTGAAGGCAGCTGAAAAGTCAGCGTAGAGGATATGGGTGTAGTTTCCTGTCCCTTTGTCAAGATGTGATGTTAAAAGCTCATTGATATAATAATAATAATAATGATGATGATAATAATAATAATAATACAGTAGAATCCCTTTAAACATAAATTTGGGGGCCCTTTTAATTCATTTCGGATTAAAAGCATTTTGGTTTAAAGCAAGTTTGGTTTTTGGGACATACTTGTTCAAGAGAAATAATAAAGTCAAGACACTGCAATGTACCTTTATCATAGGTTGTTCCCCTGTGTTGTGTTTTGTCGTCCCCCCCCCCCCCCCCCCCCC
>JAUEKS010010758.1:0-10738 GCA_031762815.1 Tylodina fungina
CTCTCTCTCTCTCTCTCTCTCTCTCTCTCTCTCTCTCTCTCTCTCTCTCTCTCTCTCACACACACACACACACACAATGAAATCTATGGTTTTAGTTTTACTAAATAAGACAATTTGTTTCCCCAGCCATTTTGTGATATGTCACACAAGGCACCAAACTTCATGTCCACTCGACCTCATCACGTCCGATACAGGCCCATGCCATTTACAGTTGAAGAAACCAAAGAGTACTGGCTGTGTATTTGTAAACAGTCCAACAAGCGACCTTTCTGCGATGGTGCTCACAAGCGGAAAGAAATTCAAAATGCTGTTCGTTCATAAAGAATTTGTTCCCAGGTCAACTTGCACATTGTTTCCATTTTTATTTTTGGTGTTTCTTTGGGGCAAGATTACCTCAGGTTGCAAATTGGTTTTCCTGTGTATGTTTTTTTTTTTGTGGTACATGTTGCATTCTGTCAATTCTTTGTCAAAGATATGAATTGTCATTAAATATTTTGTATTGGGACACCACTTGTCTATGCATCATGTAAATATTGTAATGTATTTCAATGTATAGGAGAGTACATTATATGTGAGAAACTATATTCATGAATATTCATGAATGTTTTGATACTCCTAATCTGATGCAAATGATTTACTTTGAATGAGTATGGTACATCTGTTTCCCACAAAAGCACCTATCTAATAATACCTGTTTCTAACTGTTAAGCTTTGGAGATAACCTATGAATCTACAGTATTTTTCATCATATACTAAATTACCACTGTATGTAAATGGATATAATATTATAATATTTAGAAGACTTTTTTGTATGTGTCGATTTTTATGATATAAAGTTAACGAGTGTATTTTTTTTGTACAGTAAGAAAAATTGACTCTACACGCATTTCTTGTAAAGGAGTGGATTATTTGTCTTGTTTTAAAAAAAAAATTAAATCTCTTGTTTCTAATGTTTGATTCTTTTTGTTCATTGCTTATTCAATGTCATGGGCTGGTGGAATACATGGGTAATCTGCAAACCATGGCCTGAAGTTTGCATTGCATGTCAAGTTAAAAATACAGATCAGTGTTCCAAAAAGAAAAGGAGAGCATAAAATTAGAATAAGAAATTATGGACAGAGTCATCTGCAGTCTATCAGGGATAAATGAACTGGTGCAGAAGCATGCTTTTTTATGATTTAATAAACTCATGTTGTGAAACTGGACAGTTACAACAAGATTGGGGGGGGGGGGGGTGTTGTTGTTTTAGAATATATTGTGACATTACATGCCACGGCATATACTTTCATGAGTTATCACCTTCAATAATTTACATTGATAAGTGCAATTAGTAATCTTTTGTTATTGTTTTTGTCTCTGTTTCTTTTCCGTTGAGCTGTTAAAATATTACTACTTGTCTAAAAGTTTGTCTTTTTAAGCAAGTATAGACATTAACTCTTTCAATCAATAACCTTGGCCGCTATTTCGGCCAAGGGTAATAACCCGCATTATTAACATTGGCCGCAGTTTCGGCCAATATAGAGTATTAATAAAAAAAAAACTAGTAGAAAAGGGTGAATATGATCGGGAGCGTTCTAACTGCTTATCAAGGCATTTCAAGGGTTGTTTCCCTTTACTAAATCAGTGACTTCGGCTCAATGGAGATCGCATGCAAGTTGTATCAAGAGTTTTACCGATAGTAACAAACTTTGAAAACTATAGATCTAGGGTCTAGATCTAGTATGAGTTGGGCCTCTTTGCTCCAGGACAATGAAAATTCACTCGATTCATCCTCCTCAATAGATGCACAGAGTGATGAAAGTAAAGGAACCGGCTCTTCTAGATCTGAAAGAGTGAGCTTCAAAGTAGCCCCGATAGTCTTTAAGTGCATGAACGACCTGGCACCAGACTTCTTGACAGAATTGCTCAAGAAACATGCCTCTGCACGTTCCCTAAAGTCTCTGTATAAAAACCTGCTGGTCATACCAACATACAGACTGAAGCACACCGAGAAATCCTTCTTCATTGGTGGACCAAAAGCGTGGAATGCACTGAGCTTGAAAACAAGGAAATCAGAAAGCCTTGCAAAATTCAAGACCAATCTCAAGACTGAATTGTTCAGAAGAACATTGGAATGATAACTTCCCTGCAGTCAAAGCGATGTTTGCGCATATAATATTAATAGATCCTGCAGGTTGAAAAGGCTATTGTGTACTGTATGTTTCTGTCTCTGGATGTCAAAGCGCCATAGACTCTGATGAAAGTCATTTGTAAATTGTATAGTGCACAGATCCACTGTACCATGCTCTAAGTTTGAGCATGATACAGTGGATCTGTGTGCTATACAAATGACTTTCATCATCATTCATCATCATCATCATAAGAACAGAATCTTAGAGTAGACAAAGAAAGCCTTAGTAGACAAGGACGGCAATAAGCTGTGGAGATCAGTAGAGTCTCAAAGAAGAAACTGATGGAAAAGACTCCAATTTTCTTGAAGCAGAAGGCAAATCCACTTCAGAGAGGGAAGCTGTAGACAGATGTACAAGCTCCAGCCAATCAATACGAACAAGGAGGGAACATTGCTGCGGTACGGTACCTCAAAAGAACAAACAAGAGGCGCAACAAGAAATCGAAGTTACCCCTGAAGACCTGTGACAAATAAATTCAGCGAAGATCACAGAATGAATGAATGAAACTTGAGTTTCTCTTTTCAACACATTTAAGGTTGTATTAGAGATGGGACCTACATTTTAATCGCCCATCTCCGATAGGACAAGGTGACTCCACATGAGCCGTGAGCCAGAAAAAACAAAAAAATCTTGGGTGAACCAGGGCTTGAATCCACGACCTTTGTCTTCTGAGGCGAGTATCTTACCACTACACCACAGAGACCCCTGAAGAAGATCACAGAAGGGGAATTGAAAAGGATGTTGCACAGTTCTAATCCAAACAAACACCCAAGCCAGATGAAATGCCTCAGGACAGGTCCAGTGAATCAGTGTCAGTCGGTCTTGGAAAGCAGGAAAAGAGGCACCAACTCCAGATCTTCAATTTCAATGTCAATTAGGAAACATCTAGGTTGACATGCTGGTTTGGGATATTAGTTACAGTTATAAAAAAGGAGTCAAACTCGTTTTACGTATCATACAAATAAAAATAGAATGTCAAGTGTAAATTGTGTAGGTCAGCAATTATCAGTACCGATACAGTCAAAACTGAAATGAGTATTATTATGCTTTAAAGACTTCTTTTTGTTCTGTGCTGATAAAATAGATTTCTTCAAATGGGATAGGTATTTGACCAACAATAAGAAAAGAGACAGATTTCTGCTCATTAATTTCATTTGCTGAAATGATCTCTTTGATTGTTGAATTCTGGACTTCACTACAGTTGTGTATCTTTCATGCCATTATTGTTCCAAGATACCTGAACTTGTCTACTCATTTCATTTGATTTTGCATACTTGAACTTCTGGGCTGATTATCTCACCAATGTGATAGAATATTATGGCAAGTATTGGCATTGAAGTATCTAATAGCACTAGGATTGAAGTAAGTTGAGTAGACAAATACTGCATGTCTGGGCCTATATATATTATATTTACTTAAACTTAAAACCATTCACAGAAAAGAGCAAGTGTAATAAAAAAAACACCTTCAGCCTGCAAACTGTTATTTTAAAAACCTATCTTCATCCAAATGGTCACAGTTGCAACACTGTCTACCCCCTGTAGGACCATCATGAAGAAGTAATAACAGGGCTTCCTGGCCAAGCTTTAGGAGAACTAAAAAACAACAAAATGTATAATGATGTAAGGCATAACCTCAAAATAAACACAACCACATATCTTGTAGATTGAACAATTTTATTTTACTTTCATAAAGCAAATGTAGCCTCAGAATCATGAACCTCATAAAACAGAACAAATAAGCTTCCCAACAATGAGGCAGAAAGCACCTTCAAATACATATAATTATAATATGAATTGGGCAGCAATCATTTTTCTTGTTTACAGTAGTTAACAATAACATGAGGTGCTGACACTATAATGCAACATCGAATGCAATGCTGAGAATTAATAGCATTGATATCGTCGGTGTTGTTCTCTAAATGTATAAATTCAAATTTTCAAAATTGACTTTTTGGTACCAATATAAACTATACGGAACGCTTCACATCCCACTTTAGGCGAAAAAACTTTTGACCAATGCAAATGTGCCATTTTGTGTTGTGATCTGAATGTACAAGATAACTCGCAAATTTTTTTACCGCTCTAAACGTACATCTCCAAAGAATTTGCCTCGATCTACAGAATTCATGCCATTTCTTCTCTCTGTTTGGTGAACCCTTTGTCTCTCTAGATAAAGAACATGGACATTGTTGAAAAACATATTTTCATTAGTCAAAAGTTTTGGTGCCAAAAAGTCAATTTCGGAAAATTTGGATTTATACGTTTAGAGAACGACACAGCCGAGATATATGCTTTTTATTATGGTCTTTTCCACTCTGGGTATAATACGCAGAACACATAATGCTCTAAATTAACGTAATAAAATAATTATTATAATATGTTAACATGATAAAATAATCATTTGCTATCTCTTTCCTTCTCAAACAGCTACATGTACTCACATACATAATTTACGTATAGGCCTGCACGCACATTCACTCACTCCTGAGTGAAATCAATTACGGTATCAAATAAATATATTTCTTTTATATAAAAACCAATAGTATTTTGACTGCACATCAAAAACAGCAATATTCCAAGTACGTGTAGTTTGATTTTTTGCGATTGTTTTTACGGAACGACCACAAAACCATCAAAGATGGCTAGATCAATTTTAGAGTTGCTCTGGGTGGTCCACAAACCCGGAGTTTTTTCTTTTCCCATTGCATCCATGGAACAGAAAAGCTGTATAAAATTTTGTATTATATTATATTTCTCTACATTATAGCCAAATTTGGTGAAAATTGAACAAAAAATAAAGTAGTAGATAGGATTTTAAAATTTTTGATTATTTTCAAGATAGCCATCATTACCGTGGCAACAGGGCACCGAAAGAAAAGAAAAAACGAACATTGCTTTCAAGAGATCTCATCCTACCTCACATGCACACATTAAAATAAGTCTTCTTTTCTCAATAGTTTCCATGTTGGGTTTCAGTTTCAGGTGTAGCTCCTCCCCTTAAATACATTAGTTGCAATGAATTTTTTCAAATACCCCCGAAATGACGGTCTCAGGGGCCAGTCCACAGCTCTGTATGCGAGAATGAGTGAGTTAACCTTTTGAACACTGCACTCCTGGAGCTTAGGAACCCATTTCCCTGGGCTCCTGAGCTCCTGGATATAGATCTACATCATTTGTCTGTTCGGCTTCACTTTCATCGCCACTAGATCTCTAGATCTAGAAATCATATCATCAGTTACGTTTTCTTTCATGATAGTCAGAATCTAGATCTAGATATTCATTATCGTCGTCCGAATTAGCACAAACTGCCTGCATTACCTCTTCGAATCGAAGGTGCCTTCGTCCTGAAGATGTCGAAGGTAAATTTTGCTTTCCTGGTCGATCCATGCTTGCAAATAATGGATGAAGACAATAATTTGCAGCACAACAGAGATAAGTCCCACCTTCCACACAGGGGGCAGCCATATTGGAAAAGTTTACCCCATTCCTAATAGTCCTGAATGACGTCACACACTTTAGAGACTGTTTTTTGATAGGTAGGGGGTAAATACCGATAAATCGGTCTTACGGGATATGGCGCTCTAAAACCTATACCGATATATCAGTCTTATGGGTTCAAAGGGTTAAATAAAAAATCAACACAGTTGTTAATGCGCTTGTGTTGAATTCAACACAACTGTTCATTTTTAATACAAACAAAGAGAGACTGGTGCCGGTTTCTGCTAAAAAAAAGCAACACAGGCGAAGATCAACTCATCCGAGTGCAACACAAGTGGAGTGCACTGTAATTAATTTTTTTCATATTTCTGTTTCTTCATAGAAATATTCCAGTGTTTTAATTTTCATTGTTGAGTAGCACATGGCATGTCACTGTTGTAGGTACTGACTACCATAGAAGACAGTTCTACTGTGCTTGAAATCACATGTACTAACTGCTTTAGTAGAGTGTTACTGATTGTCATCATTGCTTGCGATGTATTTCTGATATTTATATATGTGGGAATGTATGTATGTATGTATGTATGTATGTTTGTGCAAGTTTTTGTATGTTTGTGTGTGCATGTATGTGTGTGTCTATGTATTTGTGTGTCTGTGTATGTGCGTTTGTGTATGTGTGTCTGTTCACTGCCCACCTGTGTTTATATATCTATGTTGTTCTTGGTTGCAGTGGGCACACCTGGGAATCTCCCCGGACCCCCCTGTCTGCAACTGTTAGTGGACGACAACTTCAAGGTTTGCCTCTTCCATATCCTCTCTCACTAGAACACTGTTTTAGATAACTGTGAATGTCTCCAGTACTGATAGGCTTCAAGCTTCTTCTTGTGTTGTCATCATCATCATCATCATCATCACCATCACCACCACCATCATCAGCATCATCATCCTCATCATCATCATCATCATCATCATCATCATTATCATCATCATCATCATCATCATCATCATCATCATCATCATCATCATCATCATCATCATTATCATCATCAGCACCACCACCCCCACCACCACGACCAACACCAACACCACCACCACCACCACCACCACCATCATCATCATCATTATCATCGTCATCATCATCATCATCATCATCATCATCCTCATCATCATCATCATCATCATTTTTATAATTATCCTCTAATCTTCTCTTCTTTTACCTTTTCATCTCCTTCCTTCTCGTCCTGCTCCTCCTCCTGCTCCTACTCCTCCTCCTTCTCCTTCTCCTCTCCATTCTTCTTCTTCTTCTTCTCCTTCTTCTTCTTCTTCTTCTTCTTCTTCTTCATCTTCTTCTTGTTCTTCTTCTTCTTCTTCTTCTTCTTCGTCTTCTCCCCTTCCTCCTCCCTCCTCCTCCTCCTCCTCCTCTCCTCTTCCGCTTCTTTTTATTCTTCTTCTGCACTTATCACTGTGCACTTATCACATCGATATAATATTATTAGATGGACATTTTTTTTTATGCCGTGTCGAACCCTTCATGTAACTACATTCAGTTTTCGTAGGTAATCTAATTCTGGCGTTTGATTGGAATCTGATGAAGATATACTAGTTAGATATTTTGATAGTCACCAGCTGAAGGCTCTCTAGTTACATACATGCAGGACCTCTTAGTTCATAGCCTGTCTCCGATATGGGCTTGATGTTGAGACTCCTCTCTAGCCAGGTGGGGTCAGGAGTGAGTTTACAGGGAGATAACCCTGTCCTTACCTGAATATAACCCCAGCACCTTATGCTAGCGGGGCACCTACTGATTCGGGCTCTTTCCTTCATTATTGTCCCTACTAAACTACATACAAATAGTCAAGTATAAAAGTCTGTTATAATTTATTGGATTAAAATTGTAGGCTTGACGACGCCGCGTAGCTGCAAGAGGCTATGACCTCTGACGATGGCGATCGAGATTCTCTCAAGAAGCCAACCCCGCCCTCGCTTCATTTAGCCAAAGTGTGCTGTAAAAATTATCAGGGCTTTCTTTCGGGTTTGCTGGGATATACTGGAGGATGATTCTGAAGCCTAGAGTATCATAGGGCTATTAATAGCTGCTACCAAGTTATTTACTTAAATTTCCTTGATCTTGATCAATAGGTGTATCTCTGGGAACACCGGTTAGCCAGAATCAGACTGGTCATTTCGACCCTAGGCTGAAATTTTCCACGGCTGCATTAGGCGAAGATGAGGCAAGTCGGTTGTTGTTGATGTTGTGGATATGTTGTGGTTTGTGGATGAGGAGTGGTTCACCCACACGTTAGAACAGAACAAGATATGTAGTTACTGTGTGTATGTGCTGTATATATATATGCGAATATCTGTGAATGTATTTAATGATCATTTAACACAGATTAAGTTTGTGATTACTTTGTATCTGTGTGTATTCTAGTGCACATGTGTCTGATGTATGTGTGTGATGTGTATGTAATATGTGCATATCAAAGTGTATGAATTCAAGTGTATTTAAGCTGTTTGTTTCTTGTTTCAAAACTTGAGTGATTATTTTTATCTGTTAAAGATTCTGAGGAATGCGAGCAGTCAGGGAAAGGCCTCTGCACCGCAGGTAGTCATATCACAGCCGCAGCAGCAGCAGCCATTCATGCAGCAGCTGCAGGAGCAGAAGAAGGCAGAACTCATGCAGCAACAAGAGCAGCTACAGCAAATGCTGGAGAACATCAAGTCTCAATATGACTCAGTCAACCTGGTAAGAGCCTGTGCTTGTCTCAATGCTTCCCTTTGTTCCCTTTGAACTTTGACGTATCCCATCCTCCCTTATTTTGACATCCCCATCCACTATCCTAACTACGGTCTGTTGAAGTTTTTCTTTTGATACCCCTACCACACTTACACTTCAAGCACCTGTATAGGAGTCTTACCTTTGCCTCTCCTTCTCCTGTTATCTATAGATGTGTGACCGATTTTTGTGTTACCATGTGTAATAGAGTTGCCATTAGTTTGACTATTACAGTGTGTAATAGGATTGTTATCAGTTTGACTATTGTGTGATAGTATGGTAGAGTCTATCAGTTTGACTATTGAGTGATAGTGTGGTAGTTTCCATCAGTTTGACTATTGAGTGATAGTGTGATAGAGTTGCTATCAGTTTGACTATTGTGTGATAGTGTGGTAGCATTGCTATCAGTTTGACTATAGCCGTAAAAATATGTTATTCTCGGTGACATTGACGCAGGTTCAGACTCAGGGTGTTCCAGCTCCAACCTACACAGCCATGGCGGCATCCATAGATCTACCAGACTCTCTCCATGAGGCCCAAGCCAAGGTACACACATGGTGGGCGGGATGTGGGACTTAGACAAGGGGTGTGCGTATGTGTGAGCATATTTGTGTATATGTGCATGCATACGTGTGTGCAGACATGTGTGTGTCTGTGTATTCATCTGATGGTTCAGTGTGTGGTTGACAGGGATGCCAAAAACTCAGGTTTTTCAGGCTTTTTCAGGTTTTTTTAATCTGTTGGAATTTTCCTGGTGCTTTTTTGCGCGGTGTTTGTTTATTGAAAACTGCATTTATAATGTTCGTTGTAGGTGAGATGCAATGCTCCGCTCATTTTCAGGGTTTTTTTAAAATATCATTTGACATCCCTGGCTTGAGATGCTTAGAATCTGAGTGTCACTGCGTATCTGATGTCATTATGACCCTATGATCCCTGTGCCCTCTGTAATCCCTCTGTTATCCTCTCTTAGCACGGCAGCGCACTGAGTCTCAGGTAATAATGTGTGCTCTCTTAGCAAGCCTGTGACAAGTTTTGTCAATAATTTGGGGCTGGGATTGCTTAGCAATCGTGAAGCCTCGGTCAAAACTAGTCTAAAAGGGCAAGCTTTTCTCAAAGAAAGAAAGCATGAATGAAGGTTTAAGATAATGATCTTAGACGGAATCTAGTTTAGATCTTGCTGGATGTAAATCTAGATGTAAATCCATTTTGTGGATTTTTCGAATTCTCTAGCACATATGCATAGGAATAGAAACCGTTTGTTTATTTTGGGGGCATGTATCAGGTCAGGGTTGTTACATCATGTTTACATTAGGCACATTCTAGAAAACATTCAGCGGCCGTGATTAGACTTGAATAATTGTATTGCATATTTAGATGCACTCTCATTGGCTGGATCTCTGAACTATGTTGCAAAATTTCCTGTGTGTTCGTCTCTGTGATTCCAAGTCTTTTCCATTTGTTTGGCATGAGCAGCTTCGCAAGGTGGAGTTAGAGAAGCACTATACCGAGTCCATGTTGGAGAGTACTCGTCGTCGCTATGAGGATGAGCTGGTTGCCGTGGAAACATCCTACAAGTGAGTATGGACTGCCTGTGGAATTTGTGGGCAGTGATGGAGAGTGGAGGTGAGAGTAGGATTAGATTGTTGGGCTTGGTTGTGGCGCACTCATTGACCTGCAATCTGCAGAATGATAAGACATGTCTAAGACATGTGGGTGGATATCTCCAGCTGTCTCTTGCGTGTGCATCAGTAATGGGCAAACTTTGTTGGCAGGTAAACTTTGAAGATTGGCTGTTGTTGATTAGCTACCGTATGTGAAGACAGTCCTTCATTTTCATATTTTGATCTTTTCAGGAATCGGCTGAGCATAGTGGAGGAGTCCAACAGAAAGAAAGAGGCGAGGTATGTTAGAAGAAGACGGTGGCAGGATCGTCTGTGTGGTTGCCTCCCTTGTAGCCCTTGGTCCTCTCTCTCTTGGTCATTTTGTTAAAGTTGGGAGGGGAGTTGGAGGGTGGATTTGGTGGGTGGGTATGGGGCAGGGGCATGTGTCTGAGCGATGTTTTAACTCACTCAAACCTGGCTTGAATTTCTTGAATTTCTTCCCCACCCTGGCTATTTTGGGCACTTTGGAGGCAGGGCAATCACAAACTTGCGTTTTGCTGATGACATTGATGGATTGGTAGGAGAAGAACGGGAGCTCGCCACATTAGTGGAACGGCTGGACACAACCTCAGCGGCCTACGGCATTGAGATCAGTGCCAAGAAAACCAAACTGATGACCAATAACACCAATGGCATCAACGCGGACATCAAAGTCAGTGGCGAGAAACTTGAGACCGTCAACAGCTTTAA
>JAUEKS010010869.1:0-10737 GCA_031762815.1 Tylodina fungina
AGTAGTAGTAGTAGTAGTAGTAGTAGTAGTAGTAGTAGTAGTAGTAGTAGTAGTAGTAGTAGTAGTAGTAGTATAGATGGAGGGATGGAGAGGGAGAGGGGCCCAGAGTTGGCTTTTAAAAGAAGCAGAAAAATTAATTAAGGCTGATGTCACGTGTGAATAGAATTTTAATGATGGAGTGACCTTGAAGGACAGAATGAAAGCGAAGACATTAGCAGTAAGGTTGAGGTTGAATGTATAGATAATGTATTGCGTCGTTCATTGGGGAATATGACAAGAGATATGTTAGTTAGAAATAAAAGCTGATAGATATGAAAGAGGCAGGCCGAAGTTGCTTTGGGCAGAGATAGTTGATAGAGATCTTAGAAATAGAGGAATCGGCAGAAATGATGCATGCTGTAGATAGAAAGAGATGGTGGGAAGTTATAATCATCTAAAGGAGGAAACTGTTCTTTGTTTTATGAACCGACGAACACCATTTTCGGGGAAATTTGTGCAGTAAAATTGATGATGATGATGATAATGATGATGATGATGATGATGATGATGATGATGATGATGATGATGATAAAGATGATGATGATGACGATGATGATGATGATGATGATGATGATGATGATGATGATGATGATGATTGATTGATTATGATGATGATGATGATGATGATGATGATGATGATGATGATGATGATGATTGATTATGATAATGATGATTGTGATGATGATTGTGATGATGATGATGATGATGATGATGATGATGATGATGATGATGATGATGATGATGTAGCATTCTTATATAGCGCCATTCCCCACAAAAATGGGCTCAGAGCACTTTACAATAGCAATGTACAAAGATACAATGTAAATAGCAGGGTGATGGTAAGATAAATAAACGACCATACTATAGTGGTCAGAAAAGAAGAGAATAAATACAGACATAATTATATACACAGCAATGGTCACATTCATACACATGTGACAAATGATGAATCTGACTGAACAAGATACATATTACAACAGTTACAAGTCAGTGGAAAATCCAGCAATAGAAAGTTTCAATATAAGTACTCTCCCTCTCTCCCTGCCCCTCTCTCTCCCCTCCCCTCTCCCTCCCGCCACCCGCCCCCTCTTTCCCATTCTCTCCGCGCATCCTCTCCCCACCTCATGCATGTATGAACATGTATATCAATGAGTACAGACATGGAAGGTAAAGTGACCATTTAGGCACAATAGTGGTGCGCGCGCGCACACACACACACACACACACACACTGCTCTTCTCTCACTAACCCCTCGCTATCACTCTCTTTCCTTTCACTGATCCCTACCACCCCAGTCCAGCCTCTACCTCCCTAACTCTAATCACACTGCACTGGAACTCACATCCGATACTTTACCTCGCACACCCACGGTCTGAAAATTGACATGAAAAAGAATCAGACATCCATTCGAAGTCAAGTTGAAACAGGTGGGTTTTTAGCTTAGATTTAACGGAGGAAAGAGATGGAACATTTCTAAGGTTGGCGGGCAGAGCATTCCAGATAGTTGGAGCCAAAAAGCCAAAAGATCTCTGACCAACAATGTTCAAATTTGTTTTTGGAACTTTAAGCAGTTTTTCGCTGGAGGATCTGAGAGAATAGGATGATTGGTATGTTGTGAGGGTTTGTGACAAATATTGAGGAAGCGTATGCTCGAAATGGCGGTAGACAAGCGTGCAAATGGATTTCCTCATGACGAGACTCGAGGCACTGTTCTGAACTTTCTGTAAGCGTGTTATCTGTTCAGCAGGCAAGCCTGTGAGAATGGAATTACAGTAGTCCAGACGCGAGGTCACCATGGAGGAAGCAATTTAGCGGTTGTTTCTCACGATAGATGAGGTTTGACGGATGCTATTTTCCTTAATTCAAGGAAAGATGTACGGCAGAGACTACTGATTTGATTTTTCATTGACAGTGTCTGGTCAAAATGCACGCCGAGATATTTGACAGATGAACTGAACGGGATCTCACTGCCACCAATGTTCGCAATATCACTGGCAATCAAACTGAGCTGTGACGCAGATCCTACCTGCAGAACTTCTGTTTTGACAATATTTAGTTTCTGTTTGTTGCTGTACATCCAGGACAGAATTTCAGTGACACGATTGAATAGAAACCTGTGCAACAGAAAACAGCTGGAGAGGCACTCTTAGACAACTCAGTGTCATCAACATATTATTAGTGTCATCAACATATTTGTGTAAATCGCAGTCATGGGAACAGATAACATCAGACAAAGGCTGGGCATACAATGTAAAAAGCACAGGGCCTAAAACAAAACCTTGTGGGACACCAAACTCAAGGTGTCGTGCTGACGACACAGTACCATCCACAATAACTGCTTGTTCTTAGTTTGTCAAATACGACTGGAACCAAGCCAGAGCAAGGCCAGTGATCCCAAACGTTACCTCAAGTCTTTTCAACAAGATGGTGTGGTCTAGCTTATCAAACGCAGAACTAAGGTCAAGCAGGGCCTGCATGGAAACAAGCCTATCGTCTGCCTTTGTGAGTAGATTGTTGAGGAGAGAAAGCACTGAGGTCTCAGTGCTGTGATATTTTCCATAGGCAGACTGATTTATCCCAAGAAGTTTGTTTTCAATTTTCAGGCAAGTGCTTTTGTAACTGGGCAAGAACAACTTTTTCCATTAATTTAGAAATGAACGGAAGGTTTCATACAGGCCGAATGTTTTTCACATTATTTGAATCAAGGCCGGATTTCTTTAAAAGTGATGCTGGTTGAAACTGGTTGTTTGAACTGATGTGGAACGGAACCGATTGTAAGAAAAAAGTTGATGATTTTTGTGATAAACAGTACAAGTTCGTGGACTGGATGGGCTAAGTGGTTAGAGCACTTTCCTTTCACCTTGGCGACCGGGGTTTGATTCCCGTGCAGGGCAATTTATTGCTCTCCCGTCCATACGTTCTCCAGTCTACCCAGCTGTAAATTGGTACCTGATTCTCTTCAGGGTCGGGGACGGTAAAGACAACAAGGGAGAGGACTGGGCACCGTCCTCAATATGCTGGCCCAAGAACAATGAAGGCACGTTCCCCTATGACCGAAAGGTTATGGGACTACCTTTACCTTTACTACAAGTTCAGATAGATGTTGTTTGTCAAGGGAGGTTGGGATGGGGTCGAGAGAACAGGATTTGCCAGTCGAGGCTACAATGAGTTTGTAGACATCGTCCTCTGTCACCGGATCAAACTGACAAAGCGCAGAGCCCTCATAGCAGGCAAAGACTGCTTGATCACTGTCATGTGAGTCAAGGTCTTGGCATATGAGTTTGATTTTTTGTATAAAGATATCACAGAAATGTTCCGGTAGTTCAGAAACCGTGATGCTCGTGGGAATGGGAGTGCTCTTTGATTTCCCCAGCAGTTCTTTGTAGGTAGAGAAGAGCTGCCTGCCAGTAGTACAGTTGCTGATCTTTTCATCAAAGTACTGTCTCTTTGCTGCTCTTAACTCTTATAGCAGCCTTGACAGCAGCATGTTCCGTAGCATAGATCTGTCAGTGGACAGTGAGACCAGTCATTCTCCAGCAGCGCTCTGCCAGTCTCCTTCTGCTCCAAGCTGCTCTCACCTCATTCATCCACGGGGCAGAAAACCTGTCGCTGACACATCTGGTGGTCAAAGGGGCGTGTTTATCCAGAATTTCACCCAGACGGTCGCTGTATCGTCTAACAAGCCTGTCCTCTGGACACTCAGCTGTAGACTGCACAAAGTCCTTCACATCAGACTGGAAGTCAAACGTGTGAATGGCTCTGGCGTTGCGGGAGGTGACCAGTCATTTCTTTCTGGTCAGCATTTTTGCTGCCAACGTGCAAAAAATGACCGTGTGGTCGCCGATTAAGTCCATGTCTTCAACTCTATCCAGTGAGAAACAGCTGTCTTCCGCTCGGACAATAACCCAGTCCAAGAGAAGCAGTTTACATGTGTATTTGGCACAGTCACAACGCTCACCTGTGTACTGTTCACAGTCGTGTAGGCCTACGGCACATCCAGGTAAACATGGCTGAACTGACAGCTCAGGGCCTCGAGATTTAGGCAGGGTGAACACGGATAGAAATCCAATGATACACAAAACATTCGGGCACAGAATCTGACAGAAAACAAGCCAAATGAAAGAGTACAACATACTGAAGATGATGATATGAATAAGACAACAAAGTCATTCACACCGACGATGGTACAGACAAAAACAGTGGGAGCTCGAACCTCAAACCAGTCAGTCAAAGGGCGACAACTCTGGCCTTAAATGGGTACAGCTATGGCTGGAAAGTATGCTGCGATAGACTAGTATCCTATTCAAAAAGTGATGGATAAAATCTATCACTGTACGCTTCATGCTACTGAAACCGGAATGAGCTCCTGCCCTATGAGCTGAATGGCTCAAAAGGACTGCTTTGGTTGTACAATGATTAACCATGCATACTGATGAAATGAACAAAAGTAGTCGCACAATTCAAATGTTTTGTGTCAGCAAACTGATGGGTGGGCTTGCATGAGTGGGACCATGGATGAAAGTGGTACGGGTATTATAAATGTGCCCCCCTCTCTCTCTACTGATCTCATACTCTAATTACATTACCAATATGATCTAGTCATGTTTGATTAATCTCAATCTGTTCATTCATTCAACCTTAATGCGTCTTTGAGTTACTATCATTTACTCTCACAAACAATTCACAATGTTGTAATAGACTTAGGCTGCTATATAGTGTAGATCTATTCAATTGTAAGGAAGACAGGTAGAAAATTTACATTAAGATACAAGTCATACTGATTGATGAGGTAAAAAAGGAACACAGAAAGTAAAAATTGATGGCACAAGAATTTTTTATTCTAGCAGTTTCCATCATCATGAAGAGGAAATTACAGACAACTGTTATATAAGGCAAATGGACCCAAACAAAGATGTCCTGCTGCACAACATACTGATGTTGAACAACAGTTATTGCAATGGTTGATAGACGTGAAACCCTCCAACAGTGTCATTCAGTAGACCTATTTTGAATATAAAGAAGTTAGAAAAAGTGGCTGGAACTGCAGTGACAAGTGATTTTCCTGCTTCAATGAGACACATCATGTTCAAAGTAGTTTGTGGAGAAAACAATGCAACTGATGAGAATACTGTTCTGGACTGGGTCAGTCTCTGAGCAACTTTGGTAATTTGCCTGTCTGGTTGAATGTACACATTCAATTTTCTTATTTTGATTCAAAATCGTCATGGCACTCAGAATAATTCTTCTTTGGGCCTTTCCCTTTTGCAGGAGTCACCACACTGAATATTCATTCACTCAAGTTTCAGCAATTTGTTTTCATTGTCGGATATCTTTCCTAACACCAACCTTCTCCATTTGTCCACAATTTGGTGGCAGGGTTAAGGTCAGCAGTATGGGGTAACAAATAATGGGTAGAACTTAAGAATTATGAAAGTTTACCCACTCAAATTTCTTTTGATTTTTCAACTGCAAAGGGTTTTATTAATGTGCGTAACTGGCACAAGAGACCTATTTTATAGTCCAAACCACAACGTGGAATCGAACCAGGACTCTTCAATTTTAGACAGAATATGAACCAACTGAACTACACGTCTTGACACCCAGAAGTAAGTTCTTTATGGAGCTTAGATTTCCGGTGTTTGTCCGAGACCACATATATATGAATTGTCGCCTGAGTTCATATTCATATACATAGCCTATGCCATTAAAATTGGTGTAAATCTCTGCTGGAATTCCTCATCCTCATCCTTATTGGAAGAAGTAAGAGACTGGAAGGAGGAATAAATCACTACCGTAGACTAGCACTAATAGACCTCTCATGATTTGTAGGTCACATTCGTTGTCTTTAACAGTTCATCAACTGTTGTCCCTGATTTCTAAGGGTAATCCCGAGATGGCCCTTTCTCAACAGATCTCTCTTATGCGTTCCAATTTTTAAGTTTGCGAATGGCCCATGTGGCTTACTTCATGTCTGATGTGGCATTGCAGTATACCACAGGGCAACACAATTCATTAGGAGTCTCCAACCCACACCATGGACTCAATTCTATTGATTGTGTTTTCAGTGTGTTTTGAGAGTTGAAGACACATTCTATCGCTTAAATAACCTATTTGTGCTGCAAGTGACATAAAACTTTAACTCAAATCAAATCAAATTAAGTTTGTGAAGGTATACCTTAAAATTGATCATGTTACCCCCATGCTGGATTGCAGAACTGAATGGATTTGCAAGTGATCTATAAGATTTCAGCATTTGTTAATGACACTTTGGATGAGTGTGATAGCAAATCTATTATTCAGTTGTGCGCCACCCTTGCCATTGATAACAGACTGTCTATTGGTGAGATTGAGACATAGATTGAAGCTTTTCTGATGTGTGTGTTAATCAATGTCATAAAATATGATCAGGGTATTTTGATATGCTATGTGCTCTAAAGTGTGAATGTCAAAGAATATGATCAGGGTGTGTTGGTGTATGAATATCAGAGAACATGATCAATATGTTCTAATGTGTTTGTGAGTTGCTGTCATAAAGTATATGTGGTAGGTGCTGATTTGCCTATGCCAAAGGATATGATTGGTGTATGCTAATGTATACATGTCATAAAATATTATCATTAAGTCAGTAGAGGCTTATATTAATTTATATATGTACTTTGCAAATGGAAATATAGTAATAATAATAATAATAGTAATAATAATAAATTGCATATATAAAGCTCTTAACCCCACATAGACAGGCTATAAGTTGTACATTCAGGCATGGGAATTGTACGCCCCTGGGAGTATATACACCCTACAGAGGTTTTCTGTACGCCCCAAAAGACGGCCAATACACCCCAACCACAAACGCGGGGGGGGAGGGGGATCACTCTTTCGGTTTTTCGAACGTTCTCGGTAAAAAGCTTCTCAAGTTAGTTTCGGTCAACCGTAATGAACAGAATGTGGAGGTAAAAATGTGACGCATGGGCGGTCATTCTGTTAAAAGCAACATGGTGTATCGGCGGGATATCGTGAATCGAGATGGTAAAGTCAACGATGAAAAGTGCCGTTATCATTGGAAATGGGGTGGATGGACTGCAAGCTTAAACCATCAAAGGGTAAACCAGCAATATGTTACAGCCAGTGGTTCAGAAAGCTGGAAGAACCTGGCAGGGCGTACTGCGTACTGGAATTAAACTACGCCAACAGAGGAGTTGTCATATTCCACAAATCTAATTGTGATGACCACAAAGAAAAACTGAAGTCAAACGCTGAAACTGTGATATAGCATTTTTATGCTGAAACTGTAATATAGCATTTTTATGCTCCAGAATACCACAAAAACAGTGGAAAACATGCAAAAAGTGTTCAGCTTCAGGGGGCTTTGCCCCTTGACCCGGACCCCCGAGCTAGCACGTATACTCCCTAACCATCTTCCTCAATTCCCATGCCTGACATTCTATAGTAATAGATTATGAATATTAACAACCTGCATATATATTGTGTACTATTAGTACTTTACAATTTTTCTGGTTGGCACAATCAGTTTCGCAACGTATGATTTTGAATTACCTTAAAAAGAAGTCAAAATTCTTAATCCCTCTCAGACTGTGATGGAGCAAATTGAAAAAGATATTTTTCCTATTCCTATAGTTTTGGGGTTCATTGTCAATGTTTTCAATTTTGTTGCATCAGATAATATACGTTTTTGTAATAGAACTTAATGTTTTAGTGGGTTTATTAAATAAGGTCGTGCATTGCCATTCAAACAGTTACGATCTCATTATCATCATCACCCATCACCCCTTCCACCTATAGGCCACAGGTAGAGATTGCCATTCATTCCTATCTTGAGACAATTTCGTTATTTCATTCAAAGGGTACCACTTTACACATTCTTGTTCAGGCATTATCTCCAGGAAATCTATGGCCAATCATTTTTCCTTTTCCCCTGTGAGTACCATCTCAGTGCATGTCTGGTAGTGCTCCTGTTTGGCTTTATGTCCAATCCAACGTCATCTTCCGTTGACAATTTCTTCCTCTATGGTCTTTTTCCACAGATCTTGTCACTGTATTCCTCAGAATCCTTAAATATCTGTTAATAATTTTTAATTTTGTGCTGTTGTTGTTTTTTTGTGGTTGTCCAGGTTTCCACACCATACAGTAGTAGTGAGTAGTACTGCCTTCACATAAGCTTATCCTCGTGTGCAGGAGAGCTTCCTCGCTTTCCATATTTTCTGTATTTAATTGAAAGATGTTTTGGCTTTTGCTATCTTTCTTTTGACGTCAGCTGCTCTGCCGTGAAAAGGCAAAGGACATATCTCCAAAAACCTAGTTTTGGTATGTTTTCGCTTCTTTGGGCTTATCTTACTCATTTTTATCTTTTGTCAAAAGCATACTGACGTATCTCCATTAGAAATGGCATTTTAAATGTTAAAAATCGACTTAAGCGATAGCTTGATGCCACCTGTACAAAGGTAAAGCAATGTAAGTCCTCCACTTACATCACTTTGCCTTTGTGACAGTAGATATGTCATTTCGTCGTAGAGGTCACCACATGACATTTGGAGTTACGTCATGTAATCGGGGGGAGGAAAAAAAGTAACCGAACAATCAATATTTCAACTGCTGGATCTGCTATTCAACATCCGTTTACTGACAACTCCGACGTCAGGGATCTCGCTTTCTTTCCTTCCAGTATCTCTGCATTGAGAATGTAACCATTGGTGGAGTCACAAACCATAAATGCTTTTATTCCCCATATGACTGGTTTTGACTTTATATATTGTTTTGAAGGCTAACCTGTTCTTAGTGGTTATCATTCTTAGTGGTTATCATACCCTCGTCTAGGCTGAGATGCTGTTGGGGAGTGTAGAAACAACAAAATCAAGAGAGAAATAAGTCCAGCATTGGTCTGACTTTGTATAGTCGGTCGGTTTTGTCTACATTTCGGTCCATTTCATCTACTATATGTCATCCCCACAGTGCTAGAAATCGATCACGCTCCAACACTTTTCGAAATCTTGGATTCTCGGAAAGAAAATTTTTGCCTTCAGATGACCAATAATCTTCCAAGCGAGGTTTGATGGTGGACTCCATTTGTAGTCGAAGGCCAATGAAAGCTTTTTTTCACTAATATCTGTTTCTTTGAAGTTTTTAGTGTAATAGTAAGTAGGCTTAGCCGCCTTTAGCTGACGGGCCTTCCGGTTAGTTTGATCACTCGTGTTTCTCCAAAACTCATCGTGGAGAAATAACGAAAGGAAATCTAGAGCATTGCTTTCATTTGTTATTGTGTCAGGAATGTTTTTAGGTCCTACTTCTGCATCAAAAGAGGTGTCAACAGGATTCAGTGGTTAATATTGGTCTTATCTGCTCCATCCTGCATCAAACTTAGGGATAGGTTGTGTCTGTCTAGGTCTGGGTCTAGGCTGCATGCCATGCCCCCTTGTTAGCTGATCACCACTTGGGCCTGATCGATTTGGATCAACTTCATTGTCTAGATCTAGATCTACATCGGACTCATCCAAGTCAATCACCTCTTCCTCTTTTAAAGAATCCAACTCACTATCAGGATAATCTGCATCTCATTCTAGCTCATCATCCTCATCATCTTCATTCAGCTGTCGTGCGTCCTATCGGAGACGGACGTTAAAACATAGGTCCCACCTCTGCTATAACCTTAATGTGTTGAAAAGGGGTGTAAAAGTAGAGTCATTCATTCAGCTGTCATATTACAATATATGGCAGCCATTCGTTTTGATGGCCGATCAGCTGATCTGCTGCCTTCCGAATTTCGCTTCATTTTCGCAAGAAAAAAACCCCGAACATAGCACTGTAACAACTTCTACTTGGGGGCAGGCATCTTTGTCCATCCCATAATTTTGTGTTTACCCTTCTATATCATCAAAACGTGCGCTTAGCTTGTTTACAGTGTGAGGTCTATTTAGGTTACCCCAAACCCCGAAATATCGGGGTCTCAGGCATGGATATTTTAGCTGCACCCTGATGTATTGGGGTCTCGGGTTCGTTGGGTTAAGGATGTTTTCATCACAGAACTATTACAAACAACAACAAAAAAACGGGGACTTACGAAAAAATGCATTTAAATAGTCACGCATATTTCTGGGCAGAACTCAAGCTGTCCTTTAATCTTGACTTCTTTCTTAGCTGCTGATGCCAAATCCTTCAAATCCTTGCCTTAAAGATTGGAATAAACAAACAAATACTGCTACTGCCTCATCTGTAGGCCTTTTACTTTTAGGATGTAGTAAATAGTACTTCAGCATTGTGAATGCTTGGTCAATAAGCTTAAGACACATATTGATGAAACAACTGGTTGTCTTATCTGAGTCCACCATATGGTCAACTTTACTTGACACGAGCACTTGTTAGACCAAGGCTCAAATGAGTTGGATAAATATGCATCTGCAGCAATCTCTAGCAATTGTGTATAATATGTACAGTTGTTTTTACTTGCCGTTCAATATTGTTCTGAGCAGATAATGTAGCCTACCTTGTCTTAGTACAATTTCAGTTGCAGAGAGTGGAATCACGATAAGTAAAATTTTACCATTGTGATTTATCACTTTGACCTCCATGCGTTACTTTATGTGTAGAATGTCATTTTGAGCTCGTGTGGGAGAGAGGCGGCGAGAGAGACAGAGACAGACAGAGAGGACAGAGAGAGACAGAGAGAGGGAGAGACAGACAGAGGCA
>JAUEKS010010980.1:0-10733 GCA_031762815.1 Tylodina fungina
GGGAAGAAGATATCCAAAGTTTTATTCCTTGAGAAATTAAAATCGTTAAAATCATCCAAGATCCTAAGGGCAAATGGATTAACAAAGTTTTGTCTATTTGAGATATTTTTGAGGGAGGTGGGGTCTGGTTTAAAGACACAGTTGTGTCCAGCATGTTGTTGGGGAGGGAGCTGATTTTAATGGCATACTGTAGGGCTAACTTTTTCCTTCAAAGGTGAAGGGGTGGCTCATATGCCTCAGCCTGGAGGCTCTCAACAGGAGAAGTGTGGAAAGCCCCCAATGGGGACTACATGTAAAGAAAGTTAGAATACATTGAGTACAGAAAGAAATCTAGCAGATGAAAAATGGGAAATTGTAGAATAGAATAATATATCAGCAAAGGTACATAGAATGCTTAGAAGATGTGGCGGTGGAATTTCAGACAATTTTCAGCAATATGCTTGAAGAAGAAAGAGTGCCAGAGGAATGGAAGAGCAGTATCCAAAAGAAAAAGGGGGACAACATTCAGGATTGCAGACCTATAAGGGTACAATTGATGAGCCACAAGATACAAAAATTGAAGGCCCACGCACTAAAGATTTGGGAAAGAGTGATAGAGAAATGTGTGAAAACAGCAGTTTACTTTCTGGCCAAAAAGGTGCACCATGGAAGCAATATTTGCTCGAAGGTTGGTCACAACAAAATATAGGGGTGAACAAACGTGTCATTATCAATCTTGAAAAGACTTTAGACAAAATCTATAAAGAGGAAGCGTGGTATTTCATGAAAAAGAAAGGGGTATCACAAAAAATATGTTCATTAACTCAGGACATAGTGAGTGGTTGGAATGGCCACAGGAACAACAGAATCTTTCAAGGTAGCAGTGTGCCGTCATCAGGGTTCAAACCTGAATCCATTCTTACTTCCCATGGTGATAGACAAACTGACAGCGCAAATGCAGACAATGAGGTACTGATAAATGAGAGAAAAATAAAGCAGGGGAGGAATTAGGAGAACTGAAAGAGGCATTGGGGGGGGGGGGGGGGGTGAAAGTCAGCAGTAAGTAAACTGAGTATATGTGCTGAATAAATTATGAAACACCAGCCAATAAGGTTGTAGAAACAGGATGTGCAGAGAGAGAAGAATTTAAATACCTAGGATCAACAGCACATGGAGATGGGGGAAGTAAATGCTTAGTAACTGCTATGCAACAAAAAGCTGTCAGTAAGGGTGAAAGAGAAGTTTCTTTTCCGTGAGGTCCACATTTTTCCCACTGTCTGCTAAACTTTGGTTAACTCATCTAGGGAATTTTCCTTCTGGTTTTCTATAGTCAAGGGCTCTATAACTTGCTCAAAGTAGATATGCTACCTTCAATTTTATAGTCCATCTCAAATATACCAAGGTGGAGCTGGGATAAATAAAGTTAACAGGTAACAAATCGCTATCTATGGAAGCCAGTGCCTTCAGCTCAGACTGATCCATTCGCTTCTCCATGCAAACCGAGAGGTTGAAAAACATTGAATTCTTAATTTGACATGTGTGTTGATCTGCTTAAATCTAATAAAATATCAGGACATGCTAGAATTTTCAGGCATAGAATTTTTCTTCCAAAGAGTCCAAGTTCACAGGGTTGAACAGAGAAAAAGGCTCAAAAGATTAAAGTACAACCAGCAATGATAATAAAAGAAAACAAACATGCCTACCAGCCACTAAATTTCCGGACAACTGAAGGAGGTCCTGGTGGGTGGTAAGTTCCAGTCCGGCATTCGATGACAGCATGAGTGACATGATAATGGGCAGAGGTCCACCGCCATTGGCTGAAGTCAGTTCATCCATACTGAGACAAAAATAAGCAGAGCACACACAGCAATGTTAGAATAGCTGACATCAAGGGAAAGGGAAGTTTGAATATAATATTAGAGTTGGGCCAGAGGCAGAAATCAATGGCATTTGATCCACGGACAAATCTGTTTATGAGGTAGGACCTTTCATTTGTCCGCTAATAAGACCCCTTTAGCATAATCCTGGCAAAGTGATATTAATATATTGGTTTAAAATATAGAACAGTTATGGGACACAACTAAACCCTGTACATCAGTGTCAACAGCCAAGAAAGTGATGAGCATGATACTGAAAGCAGAAAAATAATATTACCTTAGACAATAAAAATGTAATACATCATGTGTTCAGGAAAGCAAAACAAATGAGAAGAAATCTTAATAACTTGAGAGAACCTTTCATTATCAATGTACTGTCCTTAGGAAGATATCAGAATGGCTATCAAGATGACACTTTGAGTGTAAAAGATGGAGCAGTGGTTCCAGTTATCGCAAAGATTAGAAATGTGTGAGTTCAGAGGTTTACTGCCTATAATAGGTCACAGAAAGCATCCAAGCTAATAAATTTTGGGGAAATGTTTGTGCAGCACGTGTGAGAAGCAAATGGAATTACAGTGGAGAAACCTACACCCTGAGACTTGACCTAGATGATATCTTAGAACAGTGGCGGAAATGACAAGTGGATGCCAGAGTTGACATTGCCTACACACAAAACAGATGAAGAGTTGAGGTTTTTGGGAATAACGCAGATAGGCAAGGCAAATTGTCAGTCTAGGTTTTTATAGGTTGGGGCATGGACTTAGGTGAGATAGTGATGGCTGGATCAGGTAATGCACAAACTAGAAGTTGAAAGACAACACTTAAAAGTTATACCTTCAAGATACATACAAATCTGAAATAAAAAATTGCAGTGTGGAGAATACCATGATAGCGATACGTGGCATCTAGGACTAACCCTTGTAAATCAGGGGACAACAATAGAAAAAATGACAGTGACAACAACGACGACGATGGTGTTGAAACCACCAAGTTGTTTTGGAAGTGTCATTATTTTTGTTAGCAGTATTTGGCATCTGTAAAGCATCTTCTAGCAGGGATTTTATAATGAGAGATGATTGGATGACTATAAACTGATGAACAATGAACAGTGCTGATACCTTTGGATACAGGAAATGTGGTCCTAGTTCCAAACATTGGTGTGGGATCCCATTTATGTTTACACATCTGTTGGAAAAGATATCTATGAACTTTTTGGGTTGAGAGGCTCATATTTCATGTGAGCTCTGCCCAAATCTAGTGAATTTTGGAACTCATAGGCATGTTTCAGTTGTTTGATTACATCAAAACAATCAAGGAAACACTCCAGTCTACCTTGAAGCACTAAGTGATCGACTTGGTGGTCTTCTCATGCCAAATTTGTCCTCACTTTCTCTTGATCCAATAGCTTTGGCTGGTCCACAACTCCAAGAGGAAGCATACTGAGTGACCTGGTACTGTTCTGACAACTTGCATAGAGCATGACAGCATCCACTCTGGGGATACAAAGACAATAATAGAGCCATCTGTCAGCATAGTCAACTTGATTCATGTATAGATAAAGCACAATCTAACTATATGTCTACATAAAAGTTCATAAAAGGCAATGTCCATCAACAAACAAGAGTCTCAACATGACAACATACTCACTGTCATGTATCTTGACTGCGAAACTTGGACAGCATGAAGCAACATCTGCACTACACGAGACAAAGAACTTTCAGTGCCCGGGCAAACCTCTGCCAAAATGTCAAACATATAAGGTTTCATCAGTCCTTGAACAAGAGGGGGAAGCGGTCCAGACATTAAAGGTTTCATGATTGGTGTCAACAGGTGGCGGATTTGGTCCAAGGCCACAGACAGCACAGAGTCGTGTTGAGGACTGTCGGATGCATAGAACAGCCTAGGGACCAGTCTGGGAAAGGGAAAGAACCAGCACATAATGAAGACTTCATCAACTCTATCTGGGAATTCAATAGAATCATCTGTAACTGAAGTCAATGTCCAACCTCATTACCAAACACGTTTCACTTATGTCCTCTCATCAAATCTAACAATCACAACGAATTCGTGCCGGCACCAACATCCCCAACACAATAATTGCAAAAGAAGGCTACCACTTTATTGTGAATTAATTTTATTTCCCTGATAGTGAATGACTTTGATTATAGTTGTAATAAAATAAAAGCAAATCAACAGAAGTAACATCTTACATAATGTGAAATATGGCATAATTTGCTAAGGAACTATATTTTCAAGAGATAGCACCAACACTTCACTAATTAGCACACACATCTATCTGTAGAATACATGGAAGAACTTCAAGTTACTGCTAGGATAATGAGGTATGGAAATGCCTGGTATCGGGAGAGGGCAGCATCGGAAATAGTATAAAGAAAGTGATCAAAACCATCCAAAAAACAATGACAAACTAGTAGACTACATACTAACAAAGACATACACATGAAAAATGAAACAAATGAACAAGGAATCACGTTTTCAATTATTAAAATACTCATTCAGAGATTCAGAAACAAACAATGATCACAGCATATGCTACAATAACTAATCTAGGGCTTTCGATTGTGCGAACCATCAGATAATCTGGAAAATTCTCATGAAGTTCCATTAAAAGATTATTGTTCGCTTAGAGTCACAATACATCAATCAAAAGCCGTAGCAAGAGTAGGAAACAGAACAAAAGAAACCTTATAAAGAAGTACAGAAAAACTGTATTTAGTCACACAACTGCTCTACCTATATATAAAAGAAATAATGAGAGGATTATATAACAAATGAAAGAAACACACACAAGAAATTATGAAATTAGCATCCGTGGATTTAAAATTAGAGACCTACTGCACTCTTGGCTATCAAAACATCTAGTCTAAGAAATCTAATCATGGCAGCATAGGAACACAGTAAGAAAAGGGTATGTCACTCAATGTGAACAAATCAGATATTATGGACACTGGCAAATGCAAAGAAAACAGAACAGTGGAAATCGATGAAAAAGATATTGAAAATGTACCGGAATATCATGTTGAACATCTCCGAGAAAGTATACAAGGAGATAGCATTAACAGATATAAGAATAACAAAAGCGATAGCAACAAAAAAACTAAACAATTTGAATAGCATGTGGACAGGCCAAAACATACATAAGTACATGAAAGACTTGCTTTTTCCAAGTTTTATATGGGTGGAAATAATGATACAGAAGATAGGAGAATACAAACTTTTTAAAATGGAAAACAGAAGTACCTCACTAAGAGATTCTCACATAAATAAAAAAAGAAAAAAAACTACCAACTCGTAGACAACTTCAAGAGGCCATAGTTTGACGTCTTTCAGAAATATCAAAAGACATCTCCTTAGAGAGAAAATTGTCATGGAGGACAAAGTAGAAGCTAAAAGAGAAAGATTAAGACTGAAGAGAAGATAGGAAGATGACATCAGTGAAAAGATAGAGAATACATCTCGATTATGGTACTATCCAAGACCAACGTCATGAGAAGATAATATGCTGAAATGAGTGAAGGAATTAAAAGAATTGTTCTAATCTATGCATTTAGCACAGGAAATCTGTTCAACTGTAAAGAATAAAGACACAAAACACCAAAAGGTTACTTCAGTAATGCATTGGATGCAGCCATTCGAACCCTGACATCTTCATCTCCCAACAGAGGCAGCAACAGTTCTTGAAGACAGTGCTCCTGAAGGCACAGTTTCTGAAAACAATAAAGTACATTTTTTGTAAACCATGAAAAGTTCAGAACTTTTTCACTGATTTTCAGATGTTGCACTTATTGAAACCCACACAGTATCATTTTTAATTTTAAACAACAAAATCAATATCAATAAAAGTATGTATATATTGTGCAGCTCAGATTTTTATGTTATGACCAATTAACTATATCAGTAATATGAATGCTTGGGTAAGAAATTTATGTTAGCATCAAAACATTTCATGCTGTCATGAATACTGAACGTCACAATGTTTAAGCAGTACTTACACCCAAATAGTTATGTTCTCCTCTCGTTATGTCTGGAGATATTGACTCCACATATGTGATCACTTTGAAATCCAGACCAGCAATCAATTCTAAAAGATCAACCTATGGACACAGAAAATAACTTTGATTTCAGACTTGAATGTGAAACACATTGTGCTTAAAATTGATGGTGACCAAAGCTCTTGTGCCAACCACAGTGTGCTGTGAGAGGTGTGTTAGCACCTGTGTCAACCACAGAGTGCTGTGAGAGGTGCGTTAGCGACTGTGTCAACCAGTGTGTCATGAGTGATGTGTTAGCGCTCGTGTCAACCACAGTGTGTCATGAGAGGTGTGTTAGTGCCTGTGTCAACCACAGTATGCTGTGAGAGGTGTGTTAGCGCCTGTGTCAACCACAGCATGCTGTGAGAGGTGTATTAGCGCCTGTGTCAAACAGTGGGCTGTGAGAGGTGTGTTATCCGCCTGCGTCAACCACTGTGTGTCATGAAAGGCGTGTTAGTGCCTCTGTCAACTACAGTGTGTTGTGAGAGGCATGTTAGCGCCTGTGTCAACTACAGTGTGTTGTGAGAGGTATGTTAGAGCCTGTGTCAACCACAGCATGCTGTGAGAGGTGTATTAATGCCTGTGTCAACTACAGTGTGTTGTGAGAGGTGTGTCATCGCCTGTGTCAACCACAGTGTGCTGTGAGAGGTGTATTAGCGCCTGTGTCAACTACAGTGTGTTGTGAGAGGTATGTTAGCACCTGTGTCAACTACAGTGTGTTGTGAGAGGTGTGTTAGTGCCTGTGTCAACCACAGTGCGTTGTGAGAGGTGTGTTAGCGCCTGTGTCAATCACAGTGTGTTTTGAGAGGTGTGTTAGCGCCTAACAGGCAGCTCCAGCCTCCACAACCTTTCTAAATTTTCAGTATTGTAAAGTACTAAGGAGGTGTGAATGATCCACTTTAAGAGAGAAGAGTACTGGGTTTATTTCCCAGTTTGGGCTGAGTTTTTCCTTTATAACTCACCCCAGGTTAAAAAAAAATGAATGAATGACTTGAGTTTTACACCCCTTTTCAACATATTTAAGGTTATATCAGAAGTGGGATCTACGTTTTAAACGTCCATCTCCGATAGGACAAGGTGACTCCACATGAGCCGTGGGCCAGAGAAAACTCCGAAAAAATCTTGGGTGAACCTGGGCTAGAACCCACGACCTTCGTCTTCTGAGGCGAGTGTCTTACCATTACACCACAGACCCCCCCACTCCTGGTTAAAATAGGTAGCGCTAAATACCAAGGCAGAATTGAAAATAGGTTATGAACTAGTAGGCACCATGCGTACATTATGAATACTTAAAATCAACCTCGGCATGTTAAAATCAAAAGAAAAGTAGGAGTGTGCTGCAATCTGAGCAAAATTTCTCACTGCAAAAAACTCTAATCATCTAATAATCTATTCCTGTAATTGAGTCACCTCCCTCTAAAAGGTAAAAATAGAGGACCCACAAAACAGAATGTAGTTAAATTAAAGGTTGAAAAATTTTTTTAAATGGCAATTACATACAAAGCAATTGAAAAACATATAATCTAGACTCTCTTCCAGTCAGCTGTAGAGGAATGCAGAAGTAGAACACTTGAAGCCCCCATTTTTTAAGGGGATAAGTGCTATATATAATGCCCAATAACATCTACATCACAAGGAATATGAGTGGGATACTACAGTATTTAACATACAACAGATCAAATTTTTCTATTATCCTACCTTGACCAGCCAGTATGGATTAGTCCGGATGGACAGTAGGTCCAAGAAAATTCTCAAACCTAGTTGACCATGGTGGCTATCAAGTAAATGAGCTAGACACATTTGTAACCCAATCAGAGCTGCCCGTACTGCCACTGCTGATTCATCTTCCACAATGTTGACTATGATTTTTGTCAGCTTTTCTAAAGATAATACACCTGTTCAAGATAAAATGATTGAATTCAACAATGAACAATACATACTTCATACATTAAGATGTATTTTAAAAATAGAAGTTACCTATGGAACATTGCATGTTATGTCAGTACAAAGAATTAATATTTATTTCCGACCAACATAAGTGAGGAATGATGCTGGAAACATGATCTACCATTAGTATGAACAAACAAACAAACAAACAAACAAACACACACACACACACACACACATATACACACACACGCTCACACACATGCTCACATACTACGCCATCCCCATCTCACTTTTTCAGAAGGACTTTTTCAGAAGGATCAAACACTAATTTGACATTCCACGGCAATAGGTTCATGGTGATCATAGGAGGCCGTGAAATAATAAGATTTATTCTTTCACCCACAAATTGATAAGAACTCTCATATAAACAGTTTCACAACTAGCTCTTTTCTTTGAAACATGATTTCAAGTGTCATGCCAAAGGAGAATGTAATCATCTATTAGCTGAGATTAGAACATCTCTGGATGTTTAAAAACATGCAGGAATAATCATTTTTAAATGACAAATTGGCAGATAAAAAACAAAAGATTTCTAGTTTTAATTGTGTAAGTCATGACCATGGATTACATGGTAATATCTATATTAAGACTCCTTCATGCTTACTCTGTTTCAGAGGCAAATGGTTTGTGACCCACGTATGAAAATTGCCTCTGCCTTCCAACAAAGCTGCCTTAACAAAGCTGCCAATCACAAGAGCTGTTTGTCCCTTCAGTTGGTGGTCAGGATGACTTGCATACAGAGTGACATCTAGAAGATTTTGGTCATTCCCTTGGGTTTTTTAAAAGAGAGTAAAACGCCATTTTTTAAAAGAAATTTTGAGAATTGACATAACTTCAATACACCACATTTGAATAGATTATACTTAAATAATAACCACTTTTACTTCATCGAGGAACAAAGTTTTTAAAAATATGACAACCACAAACTTTCTTAAGGGGATCCGCGGGTCGAGGAGACCCGACGATATGGAGTTTAAGTAAAAAAATATCGATACTTATATTATGGGCTATTATTGTGGGGAAATATGTCTAGAATTCGTTTCAGCAGTTCTTTTGAGCCACAGAGACTTGCAAAATACTAAAAACTGAGTTTAAAGAGGGTTGGGTGTGTGTCAGATATGGTATAAAATTGCTAAATAACCAATTTTCAACCCTTGACAACAAGGCTTTTCCATGCTGTAAGCCGTTAAAGTTTGGTATCGCTCGAAAGCCCTGAACCCGACCTTTACGGTTACAGCAAAATCGTTTATCTACGAAAATAAACCTGGCCCTCCATTTACGCATGAATAAAGTCCCCGAGACCTCCCTTTACATGTGGGTGATCCCCGTAGCTGTGAAACGAACGCTCATTGGCTGCCTCGATAGACTTGTATCCTATCCAGAAAGTGATGGATAAAATCTGTCGCTGTCCGCTTCATACTATGGAAACTGGGATAAACTCTGGCCCTATGAGCCGAATGGCTCGGAAGGACTACTTTTCTCTTTTGCAACAGTTCCTTCTATAGCTACTTACAATACATACATTAACTGGGCAATTCAGAGAACATGTCTTTGCTACTTGTACCGCGTAATACAGTACTGCACCATATCTCATTGCATAGTGAATAGTGAGTACACATTATAGTACATCTTAGGGCCTAACTCTTGGGAAGATGAAGAAAGCTGGAGCAACCATAGTAGGATTCCCAGATCCAGATTATTAATAGGCATAATGGTGGACTTGTAAACAGATGGGTTTATATGCTAAGGTATTCTAATTTTTTTTCCCCCTGATAATCTATCTCTCCTCTCATATGGGAAGTCAGAGCAAATTTCCCCAATTTGTCATAATTATCACATTGTTTTTAAGGCAAACAGACATGGACTTTCAGCCTCGACTCATTGACTGACATCCTTGAGGCATGCGGATGCAATGAACTATTTCAGATCCAGCTTCTAGTAAACACTGCAGTCTATATAATACTAGGCCCCTCATCAACATTATCTCTGGGTTTTGGTTGTTGTTCCTGACTGCTGGGGTTATCCCAAGACACCATTTAATCTGAAGGAGTCTCTTTCTCAATTGTTGTGCAGCATTAGTTTTACAGCTGCATGCCATTCAAATTCTAAATTAATGAAATGCTGTAAACTAAGGATATCTTGGGGTTTTTTGCCTTCCACAAAAGTAGGCTTTTGCGACAAATTGGATATGTGGGCGGCCTCACTATCTTTTATCTTTTAATCTAGTAAAATCAGGAGGAAACTTTATGAACTATATGTGAGAAACAAAATGACTTATGACAGAAATTACTGGACAGAATCGAGAAGATGTGCAGTATAGAGCCAAGAAGTGATTGGCCATATGGATGACTGATCTGGCACTAACTGAACACAGGAGATATGGATTCTTGAGAAAGATGAGGGTAGTCCGTCAATATAGGTCATATGGTTGGGACATGCCCTTAAGAAAGATAGCAATGGATGGATCAGAAAATGTACGAAATTGGAAGTTGGGGGCAATGAGACAAAAAGGTAGACTTAAACTAAATAGGAACAAAACAGTAGAGGGAGCTATGAAATAAAGGGGTTTTGAGTGTAGAGAATGTAATGCATAGGGATAAGTAACTTTTCGTGGTAAAGGTAAAGGTAGTCCCATAACTTTTCGGTCATAGGGGAATGAAGTGTTAGAGCCTTCATTGTTCTTGGGCCAGCATATTGAGGGCAATGCCCAGTCCTCTCCCTCGCTGTCTTTACCGTCCCCGACCCTGAAGAGGATCAAGTACCCATTTACAGTTGGGTAGACTGGAGGGTGCATGGATGGGAGAGCAATAAATTGCCCTGCACGGGAATCGGACCCCGGTCGCCGAGGTGAAAGGAAAGTGCTCTAACCACTTAG
>JAUEKS010011091.1:0-23525 GCA_031762815.1 Tylodina fungina
ATCTTCAGATGGAATGCCTACCACCTGAGCTAGATCTAGATCTACTCGTCCCCCAGACTGATAGATTTTATGCACATGCGCAATCAAAACACAACTCGTGGTGTAGATGTAGGGTCTAAAGTTTTCGGACAGACAGAATGATAATTTTTTGTGCAAATTTAAGCAAGAATATAAGCAAGAATACATAGATCTAGATCTAGGTTCTAGTGGGAGATTATGTAGGCATACACGGTGAAACGTGCGAGAAGAGCAGCACATAATTACCGTGTAGATTCTACCCTCAAAATAATGAACAGTCATTGTTATAATCCTGATGAGGAATATAATGTTTCATTTCTGGTCAAGCATTAGGACATCAAGAATGCTCATGGAACACTAGATTAGATCTATATCCAATATTCTTTCTGGCGTCACTCCAAAGTGTGAGTTCTAATAAAATGTAGATCTAGCCCTAACAGCTTTTACAGTGTAGGCCTAGAGCTCTACTGTAGGCCTACGGTAACAAATATCAAGCAGAAACTTTCGGCAGGGTCGAATGGGAGTGGCAGAAAATTATAAAGAGATCTAGAATCTAGATATCTAGATCTAGATCTAGATCTAGATCTAAATTCTATGCCTATAGAATCTGAGATCTATATCTATATCTATATCTATATCTAGATCTATATATCTAATCTAGATCTAAATTATAGACCTAACTAGGCACTGACGAAGTCTGTGACAGATATAGGTCTAGAATCTATATCTTAGATCTCTATATCTAGATTCTAGATATAGGCCTGGGCCTAGGCCTCCAAGCCTAGGCCTGGGCCTTCTACGTATACTCTCTCAGCAACAACGGAACAACACAACAAATTATTAACGAAGAACGCCAGTGCATGGCGACAATAACGGTAGAGGATTGCAATATAGGCCTACCGTACACATGATAGGCTAGTACTATAGTACTATTATTATGGGCAGCTCGCGAAGTATTAGCCCTTGACCTACACTCGAGCAAATGGGTCGCTCGGTCCACACTATGTATGGAAATATACAACCTTCAGTTTTTTCTTCTTCTTTAATCGTAGAATATAATGAATTATACATAACTTAGACACTCTTGATATTGAAGTAGCGTATTTCAGGGTCGATAAAAAAAATAAAGTAGGTTAAATTATATGACCAATGTACATCCAGCAACGAGTTTCTAATTATAAACCAGTCAGCATGCGTTTGTTTACATCTAACAGCTGACTGCCTGCTAGCGTATTTCCTCTTTGGGAGTAACTGTCAATCAATGAATGAACTGTGACCTATATTATTTGCTTTGTGCTTTCTATTGGTAAATCACTTCTTTTTAAATTTGTTTTTTATTTTTCAATAATCTTTTCGAAGATCTAAGCAAAAACAAAATATCTGAGACGATAATCGCAAAGTGGAAAGTAGCCACAAAATAACTAGGGGAGGGTTTGGTGGTGGTCACGTGACATAACGTAATCTCCTAGGGCCGAGCTCCGCCATAGCTGTTGTTGTTTTGGGAAGTCAGTCGACGGAGAAAAGCCAGTGTTCACTTATCTTTGAAGCCATGTCATCCCCAAGCCCAGGGAAACGTCGGATGGACACGGATGTTGTTAAACTGTATCCTTTTTCTTAATTTCGAACTGAGACCATGGGAAACCCCTGCATTGTTTAGTTGTAGATCTAGACCAAGAGACCAATCCCACCCAGATGCCACATAGCTATGTTACTTGTGCGGACTGGCTCGACTCCTATGATCTGGGCTTGAGGTCAATATCGATGTTGTCACCACTTTTTGGACTGACACGAAATATAAATCTACCTAGAAATCTATATTTTGATTTTGTGGACCGTATAAATAACATAAGATGTAAATTATAGATGATGCTGGGTTCTTATATGACCTAGAATTAGGCCTATCTTGATCTTTCGAGCAGTCCAGAATCCAGCTGGTCTGACCTGATTTATTCTTCTTTCACCTTTCTTTGCTTTAGATGTGGAATATTTCAATTCATATGTCTAGTAAATCTAGAAGTAGTGTGCAATTCTTTGACTACGCTATAAAATAAAAGTTTAGTTAGGCCTAGAGGTTAAATCGATTTGATTAAAATTTATGGCGGTTGCTATTCGCACGTATAGGCCTACGTGCATTGTTCTTGAAACCCTAACCCCTAACCCCTAACCTCAACCCTAAGTCCTAACCCTATGCTTAACCCCATGCCATGTGCGAATAGTCGTTTTTGTTTATCCGTGTACGTGCGAAGTCACTATGGTATAATGGCTGCAGTCGTTTTTATCTGTCCGTACGTACATGTGAAATAGTCACTTAGAAAATTTATACGGTACATGAAGCGGGTTTCGTTACTTTAATTTTTGTAGCTCAGATCAGCAGACAGTGCAATTTGGAGCCGTTCGCCAATAACATTCCTCTTGGCTGCTCCTGCACAGGCACTCTAGATACAGATTTTTCAGATCTAAATTTTATACACCCCTATAGATCTGGAATAGATCAAGATCCTAATCTTTTCCCCGTATTGTGACAATTGTGTTGTGTTGCTGTAGGGCATCAGGCATAGGCTTCAGCTGTTTTTCACCCAATATGGTGGAACCTCTCCAATCCAACCTCTGGTCGTTTTTGGGCCTGTCTTACGTGGGCTGTTGAAACGATGTGCTTGCAGGTTTTTGGGTGTGTTAGTAACGAATAGATAACATTCAAATCCGTTGCAGAAGTCCAGTTTGCGAGATATTGGTATATGTTTCAATGCTATGGATTTTTACTCTATCCACCTCAGCTGAACTGACATTGAGAGCGCGGAATCGAGGCTGATGGACGAAGTCTGATGAGGAGTAGCGGCAGTACAATAAGAAGTAATATCGGGTTTTAGGAGGGCTTGCCCTCCTATTTTCTCAGTTTAGCCTCGTTTGTGACGTGGGCAAATTAGTTTAAATTACACCAAAACACGTAGAAAACACTTTAAAAAAAAAGTAGATCTTTATTGTCCTGGGAGGCAATTTTTCTTTTTGCACCCTACTCGTGTGTAAAATGATTATCTGGCCTTTAGACAGCGTTGTCTTTGTCCAAAAAAAAAATGTACTTGCACCTAACAGGCAGCTTGTCTTGTCCTTCATGTTTCAGCGTTGCTGTTGGCCTTGGGACCCCTGTAAAACGCTTTGAGCACGTTTAGTGGATATTGCGCTATATAAAAGCTCACATTGTTTTGTTTGTTTTGGTTATTTTGAACCTAGCGTCAGCCGCAGTAGCATGAAGCGGGCAATAACAGATTTTTTTTAGCTGTTAGTGAGACAGGCCCTAAAATGCAATTTTATCCAACCTCCATTGTCACCTCTCACATGCTTTGCCAATCCATTTCAGTCTGATTTTTAATCAGTCTGTTTATCACTTGGCCACATGTCTTCCTTTACACGAGATGTCCTTTGGCCAAAGATTGTCATTTGTCTGGCTAGAAATCTTGCCCATTGGTGCTGCCATATCTTTGCTTCATTGATGGCATCTTTGAATCCTGTTCTTGTCCTTATATCCATTCTTTCAGTTTTACTAGTTTTTCATTGTGACCTCCTGCATCAATCTTTCCATTTTCCTATGCATTGAGACTAATCTTTCCGTTTCCATGTTTTTGAGGTCCCATGTCTCATTCCCACAAGTGAGGACAGGAAAAATGCATTCATCAAAGCTGTCTGCTTCTTCAGCTTGGCATTAACCTTCTTGCTGATAGAACTATTTTCAGTTTCGAAACTTCCGTCCAGCCGAGCTTGATCCTTCAGCTGAGTGTGTTCATTTGATCCCATTTTTTTCAGCAGAAGGTTAAGGATTCTTCTTCCTCAAGAACCTGTCTGGCCAGTTTGACTACTGCACTTCACTAGTGATAAATCTAAATTTTGCGATGGGTGATTTGGAGGCCAACATTCTTGTTGGTCATGCTCAATCCACAGCATTTCCTGCAGTTCAGCCGACAATTCAGTGATTCGGACGAGGTCATAGAGGCTTTCATTATTTGGGAGAGGAACACTGTCAATCAATATCCCTCTCTCAACAATCATTTTTGTTGATGTCGTGTTTGTAGACATGTGCTGAAGAGTCTCCAAGCTTAAGGGTCGACTATCTTTGTCCAGCATGTAAAATATATATAATTGCAATTGTGTCTAGTATTCATAGCTTTGTTTAACTGCGGAAAATGGACTGCAACTTGAAACTGTCAAAAGACTTGATAGCCGATGACGGCTAGAAGGAGGAGCTGTTGAAATTCTGTCGTCCAATCTTGGAGTTGACTGATTATGTAGATATGTGATCCATACAGGAAAAACCAATCCAGAAGCCAGCATAATCTTGGAGATTTTAGTTCAGTATCAGCAAGGTAATTGCAGGATGAGTGAAGAAAACATCGACCGACAGCTGGCTGATTGGCCTTTAGTTTGCCACTTTGGATGCATTGCTTTTTTTGTGAATGAGGATTATAACTGTTTTGGTCCATGAATGTGAACTGATAGAACACTGCGATTCGTTGTTTGTTCCATATCGGAGGACCATCAATTTCTTTGATGCCTACAAAAAGATTTTGTATTTTCCCGAGTCATGACATTTTCTGGCCTTCAAGATCCTAATTTTCTCGACTGTTTTTTCAATCATCTTTCCTTTGAATATCTTTGAAAATCTTACTTTAGTGCTTGTCCAGCCATTTTGCAAATCTCCACATATAATGTTCATTTGGACAGTGCTGATCCATTTCATGGTCATCCTTTTCTTGATTAGCTTGTTAAAATGCCCTTGATGAGAGATTTTTAAAGTGTCTTTTGACTGTTACTGGCAGTGTTGGTGGCTGCTGTGGTTCTTGACTCATGTTTATCACACAGTCATGCTAATTATTTTACAGTACCAACTTGAATTTTATCCGCTTCTCTTCCAGGACATTGATGTCTGGTGATGGCATTCAGTTCTTGAACATTCGCCTCCTTTCTTCTTTCAGGTCAACCATGACCTTAAATCGTAGTAGATGGTAATCACTCCTAGAGTTGAAATTATTGACATCACAGACATCTGTGAAACATATGAGCTTTTGAACAGGGTGAAATATTTTTTGCCAGCTATTTAAAAAAGCTTCAGAAAGTCATTTTAGTTGGTTTTGAAAGCTTATTTCTTCAACTTACACACACTGCATTGTCAATTAAAGCACTCAGCTTCTAAAACAAAATTGAACATTAGCATTTCATGCAGGAAACATGTCCATATGATGATTCTTTCTCAAGAGCAAAGACTTTTTAAACCAAGTAATGTCATCAGTAATATTACATTAAGGTGTTTGTCATTAAACATGTTTCATCACGGTTTGTTCACTGTAAATAAAACAATAGCACATGATGCCTCCTTAAGATCGAAACCAGCATTGAAAGCAAGCATGAGGTAACTATCCTGTCTGGTCTCAATGAGTTCATGGTCAAGTTTTATGGACCCTCTGGGAGTGAGTATTATTTGTGTGCTGTTGTGTTCTCCATTTAGATGGTATAAACAAGGAAAAATATGGTGTTAAAGTGCTTTAAACTGGGAGAATAATATCAATTCAGATTTCCTTCCTTTTACACTCACAGCAGACTTGCACTTGGGTTTCACTTGGGTTAAATGATCTCGAAGACATTCACTAAAATGAAACTTTAATGATGTCTAGGAGAAATCTGACTCGTTAACCTTGTTAAATAAAATAATTTCAATAATCACTGTCTCAGTGTATTCTACTTCTGCTGAAGTACAGTCTGATACAGTCTAGATATAAACATAATTGCACTGTTGGGCCTAGCAGTAATGAATTTAACTCGTACAAACCCCATTCTATACTCAAACCTCCTCATCTTCTGTGTGAAATCACAATCCAATGAATACAATGTAATCTCCAACTCACTCACAAGAACTCTCAAACAGCATCACCAGCAACCACAATTATCAACTGCAACAGTAATGATATATAGTCATTCCCCCAAACCTCTCTTATATAAAGGTATGTAAATAATAGCTTCTCCGAGGTTCCCAAAAATAGATGACATAGAACCTAATACCCTCAGCCAATTTGAGAGCACTAAATTATATGACGTAATGCATTACATCTATTCACAGCCATTCGAGAGACTTCTCTTCTGTTAATCACGATTTCTAGATCTAGGTTATGCCCCAAAATGAAAATAACAATATTCTTTCTGAAATGTCCAGAGAGTTCAAAATTTTACTAGATATAGATGGATATTATGGCTTTTAGATCCTCATCTATCAAAATCTAGATCTAGACTAGATCTGGGTTCTGTCTTAGATCACTGTCTAAACTTTCGCTCGTGCTTTCTCTCCTGAAGAGGGGCCTCTGTCATTGTAGAATAAACTAGATCTAGAGTCAAGGTCTAAGTCACATATATTTGCATAAATCTCCTGCTAGTCTAGGCCCAAACACAGAATCAACATTTCACCATCACCAAACCAATTAAGGATTAAATTTGTCATAGATGGGAAGTAATATTATCTAAAACTAGAAATCTTTATAGCCTATACAAGTTCCTCTACTTCCCCTCTGTCCATCCCGAACAATGTTTGTAAACCTTATGTCATTTCATGCAAAAAAACTGACCTTTTTTCTCTCTCTTTTCCCTAAGGTTTAAATCTTAATAATTACTATTTAATACTTTTCAGCCCCTTATGAAGGAGGAGTGTGGAAAGTGCGTGTAGACCTTCCTGATAAATATCCATTTAAATCACCTTCCATTGGTAAGCACATTTTTTTGCCCTTCTGTATACAATATTTTACTTGCTTTTTAAACAAATTCTATTTAGAGGTGTTTTGTGGTGCAGTTGGGACTGAAATATAACATCATTAGAACATGCTGATGAAATGTGTTTATGCCATTTTGACAGTCAGTTTAGTAGAGACAAAAGCTCCAGATTCAACAGAATACGATACTGGCTTTAGGTATTAAATATAGTATGTGAGACTTTCACTAGGTTTAACCTGAAACAATATCATTGATAGAATTCTTGGGTAATAGACATATTAATTCTATCCTAAATAGCTTTTAAAATGTATAAGGGCCTTTGATAAGAATCTAGTAACAGAATCAATACTTATAGATCTGCTTGGACAATTTAATTAAGTAACCAAATCTACATTCAGATAACTATGAATTCATATGGATTTTATAATACAAAAGAAGATTCAGGAATAAATAATTTGTGATTTACAACCATAACTCCGTTCATGACACCAAAATCCGATGAAGAGTAAAGGCAAATTATATTCCATTTATTTTTCGGAAAAGAACAAAAGAAAACGAGCAAATTGTGCACACAGTCAATATTATTTATTGAAATAAATAAGTTTTTGCTGCAGTATGGTGTTAATAATTCTAATTGTACCTCATGATTTCTCTCTTCTGTTTTAGGTTTCATGAATCGTGTGTACCATCCTAACATTGATGAAGTGTGAGTTGAATTCTTATAGTGATATTGAAGGATTGCTGTTGAATTTTGGAAATATTTCTATTACAGTGAGGGCAATGTTTGAAACACTGCTTTTCTTGTTTTTTTTTATGTAAATAGTGAGCAAGTCAACTGATGTATTAATTATAGAATTCTTTTGTTTGTACATGTTTCATCTTTCTCTTTTCATCCATCAGATCTGGCACTGTATGTTTAGATGTCATTAATCAAGCTTGGACAGCTCTTTATGGTTGGTTGTGATTTTTTTTCCCCTCCTCATTTCTATTGGTTTGCCACAATTTGATAGAAGCCCATTTCCATGTATATGTTTGTAATGATTGATGAGGTTCTGTTTCTTTTGAAGGGCTTTATACAAGATTAAGGATATTGAATCAGATAAAATATGTGTGTCCTTCGATACCCGCAACAGTCTCGCTCCAAGTTACACACAATGACAGGGATCTTCGAATACGCCCATTCAAACAAGATGAAACTTTAATGAAGATCGCTTAGTGAAAATTCCATTCTGATAATAAAACAACTGCAGCAATCATACAGATTCAATGTATTCCACCTTCATTGCGATATATTGCAATATGCAATGTAGATCGAGATACAATGCATTAAGTACCTAATAGTCAATTTTGACGAACGTGGCTCTCCAAAAAATTCTATATTCAAACCTTCAACATGAAAAAATGCATGGATCCCATAGATTTAATGAAATCCCCCAATTGAAAAAATGTCTGTATTGGCTTGATAATAACAGCCCAGTCAGAAACAGCACATGATCACTCCATGCAAGAAAATTCACAGCAGCTCTCAACACAGCAGCAATAGATCTGTTTCAAGAATCACAACTAATCAGCCTCCATTGAGAAAATCTGGCCACTTATTAAACAGTCCTCAACCCTCTCTTATATGTATTGAAAATAAATCCCTGCACCATCTAGGGGTTTCTCCAATAAAGGTGACCTCAAACTTAATGCATTCATCCAATCATAGGGCTCCAAACAATGGCATAAATCTAGTGCATCTTTCTCTTTGCAAGAAACTTTGCATCTGTATCTAAGGTAAACCTCATGTCATGTCCTTCACCCCTCTTGCTCCACAAACAAATACAAAATGCCTTCTTTTCCTTCGTGTACTTACATGAGACTTCGAAATTCACGAAATGTGTATTATGACCTCTAGATTCATATCTAGCAAGATCTAGACTAAATTTCGTTTAATGTCATTATTAAAAACCTTCGCTTACGTTTTTTCTTCCATGAGAAATAGGAGTCCTCTAAAACGCTTAGATCTACTCCCATGCTGGCATCACCTAATTTTTATGCATATTGCACGAACTAGATCTAGGCCTCCCGCCATCCTACATTGCTAAGTGATCTCTTGACCCACAGATTACATCACCAAACCATCGACTAAACTTTTTCCAATGTTAGATAAGTAGAACTATACCAAAGGTGGAAAACACTCAGTATTAAGAGGATGGATTTTTAATTATGTAATTAATTGGTTTGTCTACTATTCCTCTGGTTGCACAAACAGCTTAATGTGGTCATTAGGTGTTTCGCTGTTCTTTGTCTGATATCAAAATGTCTCAGTCGTCCAAACACAACTTCTTTTTCATGGTAAGAGCTATTCAAAATGCATACCTGATCGAAAAAATATGTATTGATAAAATTAGACATAAAGGAATAAAAACATATTCATTGCTGTATTTTTATGCGGCAGAGCTATTAATGATTCTAATCATGTTTGACATGACTTTGCTATTAAGTAGACAGATGACCCTCTTTCCGGTATCTTAATTAAGCACTTTGTGAAGTCGCATTTGTTCATCCCTACTTGTCTCTTTCACTTTGTTCTTTTGTAAATTACCTCCAGTGTAAGATCGACATTTGTGGAAAATTTGATATGTGGTTCAACTGTCACATTTAATTAGATTGTTGGATTTTTCTCTGACAAAATATGAATGATTTTATATTACAACTGTTATGCCATCTTTCAGTCTAAACTAGACATCTATGACTAAAATTGCTTATTAAAATCTTTTTAACTGAACTTAAAGTAGATATATAATTTTGATGGAATTGAAGAACAGGGAATTTAATTTCTCAGGGTGAAGAAGTGGATGTTGCTAGCTAAGGGAAGTTTTGCCTATAAAAAGTAATTTTAAAAATGTTTAGTAAAATCAGAAGAGAATATTAGGCACAATGTGTGAGAGTCTAAGAAATTATTTACGTTGGGTGAGAAAAGATCTAGTAGATAGATGTCAATAGAACAAAGAACGTGGCTAGGTAGATGACCAGGGTGCCACTGATGGAAGAGTAGACTAAGGAAAAGTTAAGAGATTTATAGGGATCAAGGAGATGTGCAAGGTAGTGCTTCATTGTAGTTTGAAATGGCTGGGACATGTAAATAAAAGAAACGTGTAAATAAATCTTGAAGGGGTGAGACAAAGAAGGGTAAATAAATATAAATTTACTCGGAATAAAATGGTATTGTAAGATATCAATTTTAACCCATTCGCACCTAAGTCGCCCGTAGGCGCCGATACAAAAGGGAACACTTTTCTATAGCATATAGAGATGCACCCCTAACTCGGGTCTGATTTGAGGGCGAATCACAGAGCTGGGAGGAGTTCAAGACGGTCCAGTAGTCCAGTGGTTACATTGCATTGCACAAAGCCTTTGGCCAGCATCGAGATTAGCTCTCTGGGCTGGGTGCTGCCACTGCCCGTACCTTTTTATTACATGGGTAACAAGGTAGTGCGAGAGCCCTAAACCTTCTGGCTTGCTGCTGCATAGCCCTGTGAGTGGTCGAAGACAAGGTCGGGTGATGAGATAAGCTCTGTAGACAGCGGACCACGGCTTACTGCTCATGTGTATGACACGGGGCCATGTGTTTTTGGTGTATTGCGAGAGACCCAAGCCCCTGACTTGCTATGAGAGTAGGTGAAGGCAAGGCCTATCTGAAGCAGACCAATCACTAGACAGGTGGTCACAGACAATCAATGCGGGGAGAGTTGCAACGATGAATTATCATGTTACGCCACAACGATGAATTATCATGTTACGCAATGCAATTGCGGTGGGAGCAAAAAGGAATGAATTGGGGCGGGGTTTTCGGGTACAGGGGGTATCTTAGATCTATTGGGATTCAAGGAGGGTGGGGAAGATTGGACGTAAACTGTAGGGATGCAATGTGGGAAAAAGGGACTAAAACAGATCCGAGTCCGTCATGGCTTAGGTGCGAATGGGTTAAGGCTTTAAATATGGAAGATGTGATGAATAAGTGGTGTCTCTGGCTAACTGTGTATCAGAGACAAGAGTGGAAAAACTGGATTATGATAGAATTATATGTTGTTGCAGAGATATTATATTCATCATGGGCACCTCACAAATTTTGGTCACATTTATTTTGTCATGGGCAATTTAGCTAGTGCATTGATTTCCACAGAATTCACTTGTGTTCACACTCCTCCACACCGGAAAAGTAGCTGTAGCGTTCTTTGATTGTAGGAAATAGCGCCCTTAAAAACACCAGCAATTGTTATTCACTTCACTGTGGGTATTTTTCTTGGCTACCACTGGTACTAGGCCAGTTTAGTAACTGTTATGTATAAGATGCATTTGTGAGTTGAGTGTGATTTTATAGTAAATCATCTCTTGTACGATTTCAGACCTGTCCAATATCTTTGAGTCGTTCCTGCCCCAGCTCCTCACCTATCCAAACCCCATCGATCCTCTTAATGGAGATGCAGCTGCATTATATCTGCACAAACCAGAAGAATACAAAAAGAGAGTTAGGGGTGAGTGTGTTTAGTATAATAGTTTAGTGTCTCACAGATGGTGGGGATGAATTTTATACGGGGATATTGGAAGGAATAGTGTGATGGTGGAAGCCATCCATAATACTTAGCATGTGTGTGTGTGTGTTTGTGTGTACGCACACGCGTGGATGTGTGTGTGTGTGTGTATGGGATCTATGAGGGTATTAACTTATAATGCTGTCAATTTCTCCCAGTAGCTAAAATTGTCAATGTACTGTTTGGTTTTGTGGTCATTCTATAGCGTGACTTGTGTCAAGTACACTCAGCTATGACCTACATTGGTTTTGATTGACTGGGAAGAGTATTTGAATGATTGAATGGGTAATGTGTAGCAGTATGATCAAATCAATCAATATTTAATGGCCGTTTCAGTCGACTTAACAGGCTTCAGCCTAAGATGCCATCTAACCCTATCAACCAAGTTCTGCACAATCAAACTTAAACTTCATATTTCACTCGTATCAACCTGTTTTGGTCTCCCTCTTTGCATCATTTTCCCAGCTTTCAAGTTTGCACGTTTCCCATATGTTCTTCCTACGTACATGTCCCAATCATCTGACCTTAGACTGGCAGACTGCCTTGCAAAAAACTGGATGTCCTGTATGATTAAAGTGCAAAATTCAGAGGCAAAGATTAGCAAGTAATTTTCAGATAAGACCAGCTGGTTATTTATTTTTCAACACTTTGTCTTAATCTCATTGTTTTTCGAATCATCAAGGGTTACTCATGTGAATTTTCTCTGTGTCTTGTTCTTCTGCTCTTGTTTCAACCATATCTTTTTCGATGTTGCCAAGCATTTTCCTTTTTGGTCGTCACTTCCAATACTCTTCTCCCACCATTGTCCTCATCCCTCCTCTTTACAGGTCCAAACCACCTCATCCTGTGATCTCTACTGTACCTTGAATGGTATTGTTGTTCATGTCACAGCTCTAACCACTGTTTCGCTATCCATGTCTTGGGTTAATCTAATAGATTTCCCAGACATGTCTTCTTTTAAGATCAATGAATAATAAACAATGGATTTCTTTCTATATTTTTATGCTTTCAGCTTAAGTGTTAATGTTGCATCCATGGTGCATCATTTTGGCACGAAATCAAACTGTTCTTTGCACACAGTGGCTTTTTCTCTAAGTTTTTTCTCTAAGATCATTTTCCAAATCATGGTGTGGTTCATCATCTTAATTCCCTTATAGTTGCTCGTCCTTGTTCTTGTAGATGAGTACGAAGATACTGCTCCTTAATTTCTCTTGTATTATTCCATATATTAGGGATGTTGTTGGAAACAGTCACACGACTGATTTATTTAAAGAATACTTTAGCCTGTGCAGGCCATCCCCTTGGATTGCTGAACCAGTGTTTTTTTTGGTCAATTTTGTTTCAATGTAATGGAATTTTGTTGCAAGAAAAAGAAATTATGCTTTCAAAACCATGTTGCTTACAATATATGCTACAAGGTTGCGAGGGGATTGTTTTATTTATTTACATTTTACAGTTATTTACAATTATTCTTTTCTCCTATCTTTAACATCAGATTATGTCCAACGCTATGCTACAGAAGAAGCACTAAGGGAGTCAGAGGAAGCATCATCTTCCAGTGAATCTTCCATGAGTGACTTCTCTGAGGATGAAGCTCAGGACATGTAGTTATAATAGTACGATCTGGGTCCCCGCATCAGGGGACACACTGAAAACTTAGCCTTTGTATTTTTCCAATTGAACACTCAGACAAAACAAACTCCATTGTGTATATTTCTATACCCATACATTTTTCAATATGGTAAACCCCTCTGTGACATAATGGAATCAACTTCATATTGATGACTTGAACATTCAGAGGAATATGAATTCTAGTAAATATTATTTATTCCAATAATGTGAGGCAGCTGAAAATCTGCATTAACAGCGTACCTGTTCGTCTTACTGTGCTCCACATAGTTAAACATATGAAAACCTGATGGTAACAATGTAAGGAGATTGTTTTGGCTTTCTTCGTCAGTTTTGTTGGCATTTTTTAGAGTTTGGAAATTTTAAATAAACATCTTTAATTCAGACTTAATTAAGCGTGAATGGAATCATTGTTTGTTTTAAAAATGAGTTGAAGTCATGGCATATTCTGCCAATTGCTTTTGATGCATCATTTAAACCTCCTGTGGGCTGTTCAGTATGTCATATGCTTGTAGAATCTGAATGGGGAATAGTTTATAAGCTCCTATGTTCTTGTTACAGTATAAAGTAAAAAAAAGGTAAAGGTAGTCCCATAACCTATCTGTCGTAAGAAAATGAAGTGTTAGAGCCGTCATTGTTCTTGAGCCAGCATATTGAGGGCGGTGCCCAGTCCTCTCCCTTGTGGTCTTTACCATCCCCGGTCCTGAAGAGAGTCAGGTACCCATTTACAGCTGGGTAGACTGGAGAGCGCATTGACGGGAAAGCAAAATTGCCCTGCACGAGAATCGGTCCCCAGTCGCCGGGGTGAAAGGAAAGTGATAGGAAAATTAACCACTTAACCAATCCAGCTCACAGTGTAAAGTATTGGGAGAAAATGGCATAAGAGTATACCCATCACTTACCATGTTTGATGAATGAAATGAGTCAGATTTAAATATCTGTTTTAATATCCCGGATCTCTGTTCACTTAGATTATGATGATAATCTGATTAATCCCATTCACTTTCTAAGAAATCAAGCAGAAAAGCTTATGTTTTTGTTTGTTTCCAGCTGGAGCCTGTCCATTATTGTCATCTATGTGATTCATTTTCCACTGTAGACCACGAGCAATTTTCTTTTTCTTGAGAAAAAATCCTGAACCGGAGATATGGATTTCTTGTGGGCATGAAATTGCTCGCTCAAATTTTACATTTTTACAGTTGAGATGTTTTTGCCTTATAAAAATAATATTTTTAAAATCTAAAAGAGAAACTGATCTGTTTATCACTATTTTAATATAATATATAGGAAATGAATTACATCGTAAGGGCATATGTTTAGTTTAGAAAAGATCAAGACATTGGAGTAATAAGGCTACACTGAAAGTAATTAATGGCTTATCTTTCTTATCTTTAAGAATGTAATGTCCGTCGCCTCTTCCCCCTCTCCTTTCCCAGTCTTTGATCCTCGAATTATTTTATTGCTAAATGTCTGATACTCAGATTAAAGGGTAGGCAAACTGTTATCCTTATCACTGCAGTGGTCAGAGGACTGGAAGGCAGAACAATGTGTCACAGAGGGGTTTTCTATCATGCATATTATTGCTGTGTAAATAGAACTGTTTCTCCAAGTGTATTTGCTGAGATAGAAGCTGTCTGGTTGGTTTGAGTGAATCGAAAAGAGAAATGCACGTTTGAGTCAAACTTTCATTTACTCGTTTAAATATTTTTGTTTCATGCATTTTTATGTATATGATGTCAAACCTAGTTTTGGAGACCACCTGTCTATTGTAACATCCTAAGCCCAGCACCCGTTTGTTGTTGGTAGGGCTTTCATGAAATAGGAATATACGTCACTAGATTGAGCTAAACGACAAGCCCATATGGATGGGAATATTTGATCGACGCTCTTGGGGGAGAGCGTCGCCTGGCTGATCGATAGTTGTATGAAAGACAGTTTAGAGCAGGGAATAAATGTTAAAATGCTTGCAGAAGACAAAAAAAGAGGTAGAGATTATCAATATTTGCCAAAAGTGATGGTGTGTCTCAGTTTGACCAGGTGGGTGCCATAGACAGGTTTGACTATACTTTTGAAGCCATAGTTTTCACTTTGTAAACAGTGGTTACAGGGATATTGTAGGCACTGTCCAAAAACATTTTAATGTCATATTATCATCGTAGCAATGAATATTGTCATGTCATCATCAGGCAAGTTGCTCTGTCCTAATCAAATAATTTGTTATTCTGACAGGATAAATCTTTAGTGTGTGAATCCATTGATATGTAAAGAAGCAGGCTGACTTTCATATTCCAAAGTTGACCTTGCTATCTTGTCTAAGTGTTGGTTTACTGATTGGGCAGAGAATTTAACTCAAGTATACTAGTGGTGTTTGAGCAAATGGCCCTCAGTTGTACAGAAATTTTGTGAATGTGTGTGCTTATGGGCTCATTGTTTTTAGGAAGTGTCTTTGAAATTGTGGTGACACTATCCCTGATGATCATGTTGAAATTGGCTGTGTCCACAGTGTGTTTTTGTTTAGAGATATTCCATTACCATCTCCCCTTATTTTGATCACTAGTTTTTTGATTTATTGTGGTCATGTTTTTAAATAAGTATGAATGGAAAGAAACTTGAGCAACTGCCAGATGTGCATTTAAGATTTGGTGTGGTTGGAGTATTAACCGTAGGCCTATCTGTTTAGTACAGATAATACATCCCCTCAGTGAATACATCAAACCCGGGCGCTCTGACGGGAATGGTATATTTTCTGTATTTAGTTCGACCTATTATTATACACATACCACCTTCCCCCTTTTACAAAGCCTGTCATTTCCAATTGTATGCAATGGGAGATTGATTGAATGTTGATGATACTGGTTGGTTTGTGACGATAATTTTGCTCGTTTCTTGATAAAACTCAGCTAAGTTTGCAATGTGTGTGAGTGAAAACAGGCAATGTTAAGTCTTTCATACTCTCTCTTCTAGCGCTTTCATTTGACATTTCTTTTTAGGTGTTAATGATATTTTACTTAGTAGACATTTCGTACAATTGGTTATCTAATTTTACAAGCAGTTTTAACCATCATTTTTAATCCTGTATTTTAGTTTTAAAACTGTTTTGCATTCACCGTGTCCCTTTTGAATTAGGGACAAAACAGTTAAGAAAACTAACCATGAAGTTATAGTGCTCTAAAGTCAAGATTATTGTGAAAATTTAAATGTAGTTATTGCTTTAGTATGTCATTTGGATGATTTCGAATCTGGGACATATTAGCACTATGATTTACTTTTTAAAATCCTCTAACCTTTCCTTTTTGCACGATAGCAAAAATACTGCCTTTGTAATTGCCATTTTTGTGCGTTGGATTGATGCTTTTTTATCCTTCTGATTTTCCTTTATTCAATGCAGGTATATTGAAAGAGAACGATAACATGTTTCAGTTCATGACAATGCCATTTGATCACCTGTGAAAATTTAGGCCGCTATGCATTTGATATCCGTTTCAGCATAATTGCACCATTTCATTTCTTCATCTCCATCCCAACATCATGTTGCACCTTACTGTCTGATTGATTAAACCATAGAGCTGTCATTTGATGGAATTGGAACTGATAAGGTACAGTGGAAGCCGATTATTAAGTGTAAATACAGTATAAACGTTTCTTATTGACCACATGGTTTCATATTGACCACATGGCTGCCCCATGTATTTTGTCATGTTTGTAGAATAAATTGTGCTATTTGGATTTTCTTGGAGGGAAGGAAAACATTTACAGCATACTTTTTGATTATCTATATATTTTGGGATAGCTTTCTGCAATTAACATCTGTAAGATAATTTCTGAACTACTGAAATCAGTAATTATGTATTCAAAAGTATTGTATGTAGCATCTCAATAAGGAGATGCAGCGAAAGCTGACTTGGTCATGTGTTACTACTTGAACCCCAACAATCTTATCTGCTGTTAAAAATGACTGAAAAATGTTTGTTGGTAGGTCCTCTTTTCAATACAAGGTATTCTAGCTTCTTTCAAATAATCTAAGCTTACATGCTCAAAAAGATACTAGATCTAGATCTACCTTTTCTGAAAATTTCCATAGCCACAATTTTTTATTGTAATTTCAATTTGTTCATTATCCTGATAAAGCGCAGGGAATAAGAAATGACATGAGTACATGATGCAATTGAATCTTTTTTCTCTCATAGTTGTATGTGTCGGCAGACAATTTATGGTTTTATCGAATAAGAGAAGTGTGATGTACTTGATTGTTACGTGATTGATTTTCTCAAATATCTTTATGGAATAATGTTGTACTTCCATCTTGCCTCTTCTAAGAAGCACCGATAAGCAGATAGAGATATTTAATATGATATCATGAAGAATTGTCCTCATATAATGTAGAATGTACACATACATAAATTGTGCAAACAAGAAGCAAGAAAAACAAGCTGTTTTTAAATACATGTAGAGCATATTGGCCTTTTCAGTTGTGTTTATTTGTAATGGAAGCACCATGTGTTGCTCCATCTTGACTGGCAGTATATTTAATCCACCAGTGGGGAACGGATAAAGATGGAATTAAAGGCGTGCTGTCTAGTCTAATATAGGCTATTCTATACTCTTAAAGGTCTAAAACTGAACACATGTACACACATCCATAAGATGATTTCATGCAATGTTCAGCTAAGCTGTATGACACATTTGAGTTTTCTGTAATCTACTGTGAGGGGATGGGGCATTTTATAAATCAACTGATTATTATTATTGTACGTAGGTGAGTTCATCCCTTCAAGGGATTTAAAAAATTATGTTTAACCCTGAAGAGGGTGGTCACATGTCAAGCTCAAAACCTGTCAACTGCACCAGGGTGGGAGGATGTGTGGTTGTAAGCTTTGTGCATGGTCACTCCTTATATCTAAAATCACTGTAAAAACAGTGCACACACAATAATTACAATTGCTACCCCCACTCCCTTTAGAAACTAGTAATGGAAAAAGACAAAATAGCACAATGGACACTATCCACGGAAACAATCCATGTTCAGGGACTCGAAATTCACCCATAGAAAAGTCATGTGACATTCCATTTCTTTTCCTTGCTTAGAGAAGGGAAGTTGGACATAGCTCACAGAGTCAAGAAAATAATTGAGTAAATCTTATTAGAAAGCGGAATTTGGGACAAGAATGTGTCAGTCAAAGGAAGGAGGTCTTATTATGGATTTGATGAAGAATTATCTCATTATCTGATGCAAAAAAAACCCCCAAACTATTCCTTTTTTGAAGGATAAAATTTCTTCCTCATTCGTGAAACCCATTCATCCAAACATCGTGTCAAACTGAAATTGGTTCCTTTGGTACCAGATCATACATGATATATTTTAAAATTATTGTGTTGGACATGGCCTCTACTTTTCTCTTTTTAATCCTTCAGATGCTGTTAACACCTTCATATGCTGTAGACAGTGAACAGCTCTATTTGAAGAACTATTAGCATTAATGACGCAGAAGGCCATTCATTATTGTTAGTAGAACTGAACACACTGTGTCAGAGTTGAAAACTGAAATGCCATGAATCTGTTAAATCCAGATACAGTATATGCCGCGTAAGTGCACGCAACTCGGGAAGAAGTCAAAGCGTGCACTTGTGCGAACCGTGCACTTTCATGAAGCACCGGTTAATTCCTTTGGTTACATGCGACGATGACGTCACATCACTTTCATAGCACGCTTAACATACGAAGCGAATTTATAGCGTCTACAGCCAAGCCATTGGCTATCCTAGGCATAAACAATGCACCTTTTATTGATTAAATTTCAATACCCATGATGTGATCACGTCACATCATATTAAATAATGTGTGGGCTAGTTTAGGATAGGCCACACTGGGAGCGAAGCGAGACAACCAATCACAGAGATAAAGAGGTGACTGACCATAGGCCTAGCCTACCGCCAGCGAATGCAAGCGAGGCGGGATGTGGCGGAAGGGCGCGAAAGGTCGGACCATTAATTTTCCTTTGTTCGTCGGCGTTCACATCGCCAGCGGTGCAGCCTATGCCAGTAGGGTGCACGCATGCAATCTACACACCTGCTGTGCTTTCTTTCATGCTACAGTGTAGGCCTAGACCTAGATCTACATTTTCAGTGACGGACAAGGGTCAACAGCCGTTGCTGTTTTTATTTTACACAGTAATTTACCTCAATACTTTGTTTGGCTAGCTTGACTCGAGCGTGCACTTGTTCGAAGTGTGCATGCATTTAGGCGTTTGATTTATATGGTAAAAATTTCTTCCTAAGGGGTATGCGTGCACTTACTCGAAGCGTGCGTTTGCACGACGTGCACTTGCGCAGCATATACTGTACTATAGAAGGTGGAACAGATTCCTGTGTGGAAGCTCTCACTTTCCTCTTGACAGAGAATAGGATGTCACGAGAAATTATAATACAGGAAATAGTCCTCTGGTCAAACATAAAACTTTATTTTGTAGAAATACATCTTTTGTTGAATTAAATTTAATGAAATTTCTGTAGGCCCCAACTAACAATCCGTAGGCAAGTCAGACCTTTCTCTTACAGACATTTTCTAGTGGAGTAAGCTAAATCATGATTCATTTAACCAATTACTCATGTATCAAATGTTTAGCTGGTCTTGTACATTATTAGTCATTTCATTATCTAATACATATATATATTTTATGCACCTGAAGGTCAAAATAAAAATTTTCAGGATTTTATATGAACATGTGTATGTTATGTCATTAAATGCTAGTTTTACTACAGGACTTGATTGGAGGAAAACACAGAAATAATACCTTAAGAAGACTATACAAACAGTGAAAAAAAAATGTATATTGTCCACATTTCCATTCTGGTATACTTTTTTTTATTAATTTTGTAAACATGTCTTTCAAAGTAAAAAAGGGATTGTGTAGTCTTTCAGTGAAGGGAACGTCAAGGACTTTGGGATGTCTGGTCACCTTCGCTTAAATGTCTTGTAATAGGCGATGCCCAGGTTTTCAATACTCGTCTAAACCAACGTAAACCTTCCACCATGGGGCTCTGAAGATAAAAAAAAATCTGGTTCAAATCTTATGACTGGATGTCATGATAGAGTAAGACAAAATTTTTATTAGAATCCAATCCTTGCACAACGGCTCTCTGTATTAAACCCAAAGGCCATGTGAAATCTTTACAAATCAGAAATGCAAAACATTTCATTTCATTCTTAACACCATGAAAATTACATTTATGGGCAAGTGGAGCATATAATAGGGATAGTTTAAAAAACCCTTACATTTTGGCTGCTTGGTATGAGTTTTGGATAATTTATAGTATAGATGACTATGCATGATACATGTTAATTCGGTTGTTATGGAAATGGCTGTTTTTTTGAGGAGTTGGTACTATGGTCTAGACTTAGACTAGATCTAGTGTAACTACCAGGATTCATGTTTTCCCTCGAACATTACACATAGCACAAGCCATTCAACATTCAGCTTTTCATAACGGCAAAAAAAGAGACAGCTGACTCTGATGCTCAAGACGAAGTAACAGATCCTTTCAGAAGTGGACAAGAAAATCAAAATATCTGAAATTTGTTACCATTTTGGAAGACCAATGCTTTAAACTTTCTTAAAAATCTAGAATTGCATGTTAATCAGAAAGAAAAAAAACCCAATACACAGTCAAAATTGTAGCAGTTGAGCAGGCCCTATGTACTTGGTTCCAGCAAATGGATGTCATGTTTCCCCCGATATCTAGCTTGGTCTCAACCCATTCCCAACATCATTGCCTGATATAAAAGGAAGCACTTTTCTACATTGGGTAGAGATATCAAACCTGGGTCTGATTTGAGGGCGAATCAGAGAACTGGGAGGAAATGAAGATGAGCCAGTGCTTCAGAGGTTACATTACATTGCACAAAGCCTTTGGCCAGTGTGCAGATTAGCTCTCTGAGATGCAGACCACCACTCTCCGACTGAGTAGGTAATATGGTAGTGTGAGAGACCCAAACCTCCTGACTCACTACAGCATAGGCTTGGGAGTGCTTGAAGACAAGGTCTGGTGTCGAGATAAGCTCTGTCATCAGCTGACCACGGCTCACAGCTCTCGTATGTGATGATAATGTAACAGAGGTCATGAGTTTTGGGGAAATGCAAGAGACCCAAGCCTCTAACTTGCTACAGTGCAAATCTTGAGGTAGCTGAAGACCAGGTTCACCTGAAGCCAATCAATCACTAGACAGATGATCTAAGATTATCATTGTGGGAAGAGTTGCAGAGATGAATAATCATGTTGTGCCATGAAATCATGATAGGAATAAACAGGAGTGAATTGGGGCAGGATTTGAGGGTACCTTAGATCTATCAAGATTCACTGAGGAAGGAGTACATCAGACATAATCAGTAGGAACTGTGTGAGAAAAATAAATCTTATACAGCTAAAAACCAGTCACTGCTTAGGTGGGAAAGAGTTAAAGGCTAATGGGTAATGTTTAAATTATTTATTAAATTATAAAAAGGATAAAGCATTTAATAGCACATATCTCATTAATACAGGTTGAAGGGGCTTTACAACAGTGGCCACTCAGAAAGTCATGGATGCACGAACTGCCTGACAGCCGCTTCACACTTCTCACAACAAAGATTTATTTGACAGAAGCAGCAAAGTGTGTAGAAATTATAATAATTTTGGTTTGCACAGCGGCATGATAGTCCACGCTTTGTGCTTCTTTGTTTCCAAGGAACTTTGGTGTTGAAGGACCAACAAAACTCTAGGTTCAATTCAATCAAGTGCTGAGCACTGTAGCATTGGCTATCATGTTCCTCCCCACATCTTGTTCCTTCCTTGCTGTCATGAGACCATTCACACCCTTTACAGCAAGCCATGCTATCAGGAAGTCATCTTTTCTCGTTGTCTTCCTCTGTTCTGCCTTCCCTCGAATTTTCCAGCAGTCACAAGATGTTCCAGCTAACTCTAAGTTAGATGGAAATAAATTCCTGCCATGTAGAGGAAGGATTGAAAACCATCTTTCCTTGTTTGTTTATTTGAAACGTGTTTTACACCCCTAGCAACACTTATATAAGGGGTGGGACCTACGTATTAACGTCCGTCTCCGATAGGACGGGGGTGGATTGCCATGAAAACGCCTACATGACCAACTTTCAAAATCTGCCCCCGTGGAGATTTGAACCCGGGTCGTCCGCATCTGAATGGTTAACCACTCGACCACCGGGCGGCCCCATCTTTCCTTATTTTTCTTTTCAGCTTTTCATTTTTTTTTCAGGGTTTGCAAAAGTGAATCTTCATTCATTAAGTTTTGGGCAATTTGTTTTTCCAGCTGAATGGCCTTCCTAACACCAACCTTCCATCTTTGCCCACAATTCAGTAGACACACTTCAATGACTGGGCGAAAATCAACAAAGGATGAGTAGAACTTTATTCAAAACCTTGACTACACAGTAAAAGTTCTTCCAATGCAAAAATGATAAAAATCTCATAGACTGTCTCCTTACCCTTTAAAGTAAAGTGAAAGTCTACAACCTGAGATGCCGTAGCAACTGCATGGAATACAATAGGCATATATGCATATTTGCTCTGCGAGTGACGCTTGGTTGTTTAACCAAATAAAAAATTGCCTCTCAGGACAATGAAAATGTACTTTAAAACAACAAACAAAAAAACAACAACAAGTCAATATTATGGTAAAGCACAGAAATAATACATATACAGTGAGTATTGGATAAGGTCCAAATCCAACAATTAGTTATAGAATTTACTTACATAACATAATAAATACATAATCATAGAGATATGGCTCATGTACTAACCTTTTTCATAGTTTGTGCTAGCCCTGTGTTGTTGTCCATTAAGCCTGGAGCTGTAATCCTTAAGGCTACAATACAAGCAAGGCTGGATTTGGGCTGATCATTGGTTGGCTGTCTCTGTGCCAGTGATGGTGACACAGGTAACATGGCTGGTTGGAGCCAAGGACACCAGTGTTTATGCTCACCTATCGGGTCAAACTTCTCCTTTGATATCTGGGTGAGAAGATCACAAACAAACATGTACGAGTTACTCTGGTGGGTATTCAAATAACAATGGCGTCCGCAGAACCTTATCCTCATCTAAACGTCTAACTACATAAGTTTATAACTGCAAAATATGCAAAACTGAAAGGACTTGCCTTGAATACAGCAAGCATCAAAACAAAGAAAGCACAATGCTAAATGCTAGTGCATCTTGAACTATCTCTGTAAATCAAGAATAAGAGACTAAAATCTGATGTTGATGACATTAGAAATGACCAGACCAGAAATTGAGGACTCACTTTGTTTCATAATTTATAAGCTAGCATTTTGTTTGCCAGAGACACTATTACAAAGATGAAGAACATAAATGCCATTGTAGAAATTGTTACAACCATCAAACAAGTTTTCAGGCCCATTGGCTTACTTCATGTTTGATGTGGCATTGCAGTATACCACAGGGCAACACAATTTTCATTAGGAGTCTCCAACCCACACCATGGACTCAATTCTATTGATTGTGTTTTCAGTGTGCTTTGAGAGTTAAAGA
>JAUEKS010011092.1:0-16541 GCA_031762815.1 Tylodina fungina
TAATAATTTCCTTGCTTAAGGAAAAACACATGTGCCTTCAGTGGGCCTTGAACCCACTACCAATCAGGCCACAGTCCACCGCAGATGACTGGTGCAACATTGTCAGATAGGTGAGAAATTGAGAGGATTTCTAAGGATTCCAGAGATAGATGAGGTACTGTGCCAATCTAGTTTGAAATGATACATAACATAGAAAAGATAGATATGACAGGATCTGAAAATGGAAGTTGAGATACAGTCATCAAGAGGTAGATCTAAATAAATTCAAAATAGAGGTAGGGGTAAATATAAAGTGTAAGGGTATGCATGTGGAGGATGCAATGGGCAAGGGTGATATAAGTGGTGTCTCGGGTGTATCCCTGTAAATCAGCTAAGAACTAATTATGAGTACAACGAGTTTCAGAGACAGACTAAGTAAAAGACCCTCCTACAAACATTACACCAGAACACAGGACCTACCTATTATTCATAGTCATTCAGCATGGAACAACAAACATTGCTCAATAAGGAGCAGTTGTGGAGCCCTCTTAATACCTATTCCTTGGGTCCCAACCATGTTATACTTATTGATAGGTTATACTGATTAGGTGGGAAGGTGAGAATGCAGATGTGACCTATAAGCTACTGTGGGAATACTGCGAGGATAGTGATGTATGTATGCCCACAGAAAAGATTTAGCAATACAGTGGATGTCAGATTACACTATTTGGGCAATCTAAGAAGTATACATATTTTATATATTTTAAAAAAATGTTTTGCATAGGCTCTGCATGCTATCTAAAGTACATTGCATACATACACACTGGAGTTTCCATCGCTATTTAGAGTTGGCATATGTTGTAAAGATACTTTATGAATAGGAATTTATATAAGTGAAAGGTCCATGGAAAGGCACATAAAATATGGGTGCATGTATAAAATGTATACAGCCAAATAGGTCTTTATTACTACAGTTATATTGTAAATAAAATATTCAAGACCAAGCAAACATATATACATGGCCATTCACATTAAGTGAGAATGTATTAAGCACTCTGGGCTCGTTAGCAGTCAACCAATTATGCAATCAATGAAGTCAACTGAGCCACGTATTAATGTCAATTTTGTGTGGTTTGCGTTCCACGACTCATAATCTGCATTACAATGGGCATAAGTAGATAATGAGGGTATCTAACAAATTAAAAGCTCAAGCTCACCTTAAACTCACAGTTCTCAATAAATTGTCAGGCTATTCTCATTATTCACATCTATATCTCCCCAAACTTTCGCATTCCATCCATATACCAGTATACTACTAACATAATATTCATCTCCAAACTCATACTATACTCATTTAACTTCATTACTCACATTTGCATCAAGATCTCCCCAATCTTCTTCTTCCCATCCATCTCCAGCTTCATCCGTTTTCTTTTTTTCTTCATAATCATATTCCTCCTCATCATCGTATTCCTCCTCCTCCTCTTCATCAGCATCATCATCATCATCCTTAACCTGCGAGGATGGTTTGAATTCAGTCACAGGAGTTGACTCACGACTTGTGGAAGCTTGTTTGGGTGTGGGTCTATTGCCTGATGCTGGTGGCACTGATGCTGTAAAAAATGAATATGTATGATTAACAGTCAGCTGATCATTGTCATAATATGCCAATTTCCCTGTATAATATGGTACTCTCAGTCATTATTGTGTGATGCATTACAATTATTTGGGGTACCAACCATATGTATTTACAGAAGATCACAAATGTACCCATCGATATTCACTATCCCTTTCCCATACCTATGCTCTCCAAATATTATGACAATGGTTAATACTACCAATCATAAAACAAAAATCCTTACATATCAATTTATTAATGTACTTGAAACACTAGAGGAGCAGGTTATGAAATTAAGAGATTTGACTGTGGAGGATGCAATGGTGTGAATAAGAGAAAACAGATGAAAGACTGTAGAAGATGATAAAGATGAATCCTTGCACAATGATGCAACTACAGAATCAAACAATAAATAATTGACCTGGGTAAAAATAAGGCAATGGCTCTGGTCATCATCACCAGGTACTTCACGAAGTGTTTAAAAAAAAATTTTTACGATAGCATTGAAGGTGTCATCCAAGTATAAAACAGGTACAATTCAAATATAATTCCAATTACACAAATGAACCCAATCCATGCTAATGATATGTGAAAGTAGAAACATGGATGGTACGAGATACCATCACCATCAGCTTGTCTTGAAAAGGATACAGCTTTTCTACCCAAATGATGACTCACGGATATGGTATTGTCAACAGCTGGTTGTCATATCCTGAATGTCCGTTATTACTTTTTTTCTACTGCTCAACATATTGTATGTAATATTATCTTGGCCCTACCTCACCAGCATGGAGTAGTGAGGCTACTATCTAAGAGTGTCATGAAGCGATTTTTAAGAAGACGAAAACTGAGACATCCATAGTCTATAACAATCTGAATGGAATCAGAAAGGGCAATGGGATGCAAAATCTTTGTTTCAAAACAAATAAGAAAAAAAAACCCTTAAGAGATAAGTGGTGTAGGCTAAGGATACTGATGATACTACAATAGTAGTGAGGAGTTCGAACGCTGCAAGTGCAAGCCCTAATGGAGGCAAACTATAAACTTGGACGTCCCATGTGTACGTTTAGCATGTTAAAAACAACCTGGCAGTTGAAAATCCTGCTGGGGAAAAATGTCAACCCATAGTACGTTGCTGTAGTTTTTGTTTCCTAATGTCTGCTGGTTGTTAGCAAAGTGGGTGATGCATTAAACAAGTAAGTCTTACCATGGGTGCCAGCCAGTCAGATTAAAAATTCTTGCAAGAACATTGCTAATTTTCTATTTTCCTACAAGGAAGACATCTTCTACAATTATGATTACAGGGGTTCCAATGGAGAATTGTCAAAAAGGCAGAAAATTTTGACACCGAGCATCGAAGGCGTGAGCGCTACTGCTGGCAGCCACAATGCTAGGGGAGTCCGGGGGCATGCTCCTGCGGCAAAATTGGCAAAATTAGCCCTCAAATAAGCAAATCTGAGCACATTCTGCCTACATTTATAGGGCATTTCAACTGAATACAGGCAACTGGATGATGTTTATTTTGGTTGAGGTGGTGAGTTTGTGAGTTGAAAGCAGACTTTAAAAAAATTGAAATCACAAAATGAAGGAGAGAAGGTTTTTTTTTTTCCGTACCTTACCTACTGTTGTTCGATAAGATCTCCTAAGCTGACTCTGGTACTATAAGTACTATAGGCTGCAAAATCCTCATTAGCATCAATATCCTCACTAGGACCTGTAGAGCATGAGAGAGAGTGAGAGGGAGCGACAGAGAGTGAGTGAGAGAGTGAGTGAGAGAGAGGAACGAGAGAGAGGGGGGGGGGGGAGGATGAATATATGTTTGGCTTTATTTTTAAATATCTAAAGCCTGATCACTACAGTGAAATCCAAGATTTAGACTCCAGGCCGAAAGAAAGAGAAAAGCCGTCGTCGATCCGTGTAGGCATAAACAAAAGATATAAACAAAGACACTGGAGATAGGAAGTGTGAAGTTCTTAAAGATCCAAAAATAATCTGGCAACCCTGGTCAATTAGGTTACAATGAGGCACGCAGCAGTCTGTGTGTATCTGGTTGTTCCCTGAAAAGAGAACTCACAACTCGTACGGACAGCACTCATGCCCACCTGTCCTCTCCCCCCTCGCATGATAACCAGTCTTGCCACGAGTATTTTGTTCTCATCTTTGCCTCGGGGCCACTGCATGGACTCGACGATAAACGATAGGGGAAGGGGGAGGAACGGCAAAAGATGCCGCCCGGTCAGCACGCAGCCGATAGGCCCTACTCAAGAACCTGATGCGCGCAAGAAATGTATCTTGTAAACAAAATTGTGGAAGACTTCAAAATCGTGTACCAGCGAGATTCCGGCAAACCACGTTCTGGACAAACAAAATTCCGGTTTGCCGGAAAAATCTAGCAAATCTGGCATCCCTGCTTTAAACATTAAAGATTTAAATTTTTCTTCTCTATCCGGATGTACTATTAGGATTCAGTTTGATACCGTGGAAAAGCTTTAAAAATGACAGAAAAGATACAAAATTGCTTTAGAGAATTGTGTTTCTCTCATAAACCAGAACAGGACAGTGAAGGAAAAGCTTCAATATGAAGGCAATATTATTACATTCAAGGATACCAGACACATACTTTAGCCAGGCAGGCCCGTTTTAAAAGCTATTTCTAGATAACATATACATTAGCAATAACTATACAGCCTAATTGGTATGTCCATGTGATGCATACCATTGCTAAAATGATGAAAAAGAGCACTTTCTCTGACTTCGCTAAAGTGAAAAAGATTGACATCTTATTTGGATTTTCTTTTCATATCTTGGTACATATGTATTCCAAATTCTCTGTTTAATAACTACTCTAGTACAATAAATGGTTATTTATCCAAAATTACTTAATATAACCTTGACCTTAGCATTGAAAAATATAATTTAAACTTGACGAAGATATTGTTAGAATGTCAATGCAGTTTGAACATTTCGAAATAAAAAAGTAAAATATAATTTTTCATAGTTCAAATAAATTGCCAGATCTCCACAATAATATCGGAAATTACTTGAGCCCTGAACGGTCACTACAGAAGGAATTCTGAAAAATCCTCCAACACCCGAAAGAAGATGCCAGATGGCCTAATCACCATTGTGTAGCCAGAATATAAAGGTGCTAGCAATCTGAAGCCAACAGACAGCATCTTGTCACATTGTCACAGATTAGTAAATATCACTGTTTCAACTAAATCATACATTGGAATATTGGCATAGGTCTTTTAATTCATATGAATAAATTTGAAATCAACCTGTTTCATCTGTATTCTCGATTACCTGAACAGCACTTAAACCACCCTGCGAAGCCAATAATCTACAATAGGCCTAATCTGGTCCGCATGCCTGGGCTTAAAGATGTCAAAGATAATTTCAATTGATATAGTATTACGTGCATGGTTTTCCAACTTTGAATGACAAGAACAGACAAGTGAAACATTGCGACTATCTTCATGTAAGTAACCGCATAACAACAATCACACTAAGTTTGCGGAGATATACACATTATTCATAGGACTATTTCACAAACTGTACTGGTCAAAATATTGGTTATTTCTCAGGCAATCTCCATGAATGACTCCACCATATCTCATGGCCAGCTACATGTTGTTAAGATACCAAATTCTGTTAATAGCCTGGCGGACCAAGTCATAGCTGGCACATTGTTCAATTCCAAAAACAAAAGATCTCTGGGGGTAAAAGCAATGACTAGGATTTGGTTGCTACAACAAGAAAAACCAAAAGTCATCCTAACCTAGATTTTGCATTTTACACATATTGGACTCGAATGTATGTACTTTCAACAACTCTTGAAGAAGAAAAACCAAAAGTCATCCTAACCTAGATTTTGCATTTAACACATATTGGACTCGAATGAATGTGCTTTCAACAACTCTTGAAGAAACAAGAGGATGCCACCATACACAAACAAGTAAGTGAGTGCCAGCTATACTGGACCAATGGACTGACGGAGATGGGTTCAGAGCCATAGATATATCACTGGAGATCTTCTTTAACAAGCCATCTAAACTCAGCAGTATCAGCGTTGTCATAATCACATATCTCCACAAACAGAACAGTATCAATATTGCTAAAAGAAAAAACTAAGTTGCCACCACAAGTTTTAGCCCTGTTTACTTCCTTTAGTTCGAGTAGAGAAAATAAGAAGTGCATTATTCTATAGCAGACTGAATACTTGTTTCATAAACAATGATCACAAGATAACGAATAAAAAATGAATATGATGCATCAATTCAATAGTGGATGAAACACACCAATTCGTTGGTACATGTGTTTGCATAAAAGACGCATTTTCCATGTTGTTACAGTAACTGTTTTTAATAAATGTCTATATCCAAGATGAGAAAACATGTTAATACATGCATAGATCAACAAATTTCTTATACATGACATCAAACGCTCACTATCTAAATATTGTGTCAAATACTCACTACTTAGTCATGGTGGTATTGGTGGCCTAGTGGTTAGGCTGCCAGACTCATGATTGAGGGGTCGTGGGTTCAAATCCTGGCAGTGCTAGGCATCTGATTTTGTGTCCTTGGGAAAGGCACTTTTTACAAATTACCCAGGTGTAAAAATAAGTACCTGACTATAGACAGTGGACGATATTGTCGGTATGTTAGTATGAGCACCTAACCGGCAGTCTGTACTGTATACTACTAAGGGAGTTGAACTAGTTTCAGTATGACATTGGTCTGTCGGGGTAATAGTAGTGTGTACGCACTCAGAGCTTACATCAACGAGGATTTAGCGCTATAAATGCTATCTATTATTATTTTAGGGCCTGCCAACAGTCCAGAGACTGGGTGTTTCCAGTGTGAAAATGGCTCCAAAGACAGAGCTGATTCCAAGGTGTAGAGGCATCGCCACCCCTCGAATATTATTTTGCTGTTGTAAAATAGGGTTAAAATATTGCAGATAGGTTTACATGAATAATATTGTTATATAAACCTAATGCTCAAATTCAACACTTTAAAGTAAATTTTAAAAAGACCCCAGAGTATATATGACATTAAAAAGCATGAAAATATTACATTATTTTGGCTTTGGGTGATTTGTTTCAAAAATTTGTTCCTTCACCAACCCATTTAAAACATTTGAATAAGTGTGTACAGACCTATTTTATTACAGTGTATGAAACAGAGTATTGGTACATCGTACAGAGTACATAGAGAAGAACATCTGGGAAGTTGCAGCCTCAGTCAGCTGGGAGACTGGAGGCGCAGAAAGTTATCTCTTGAGTTTAGAGAGTCAGCTGAGAGACTGGCAGTGCAGAAAGTTATCTCTGAGTTTAGAGAGTCAGCTGGGAGACTGACAGTGCAGAAAGTTATCTCTGAGTTTAGAGAGTCAGCTGAGAGACTGGCAGCGCAGAAAGTTATCTCTGAGTTTAGAGAGTCAGCTGAGAGACTGGCAGCGCAGAAAGTTATCTCTGAGTTTAGAGAGACCCTCGCCAGGAGTTCAGGGTAAAGAAGCGCATGACTAAGGGAGCCAAGGAGAGCCTCATTGACCAGCATACCCATGAACTCGACATCGGATAGACTGTTGTTCCAATATTGGCTTATTCAGCCATACCCAATGTTGCAACAGCACCTAAACCCAGCATTGAAATTATTACGCACAGTGCAAAGCCAGTCTCCCTAGACTGATGCATGCCTAAAGTAATACTACTCAGATATTGTGTAAAAAGAAGTGATAATTCCTGTAATTCTGTTAACATTATTTTTTGTTTGTTCTCCATAGTCTAAATAAAGGCTAGTCCTCTGGCTGGTTCAATTCTTCCAAAAAATGAGTTCTCATGCAAGATGCAGACCACTACTTCCCTTTTATACATTAAGAATATTACCATGTTGTTGGGAATATTATCTACATAAAAAAGTAACTTCACACTTGTTTGAATACACACTATTTGAATATTTACAAGAATCAGCTCACCATTTAACAGTCATCCCACGTAAATAAATTCCCAGTCTTATGCTCAGGCATTGTTAAGGGATTTCATGAAAGCATCCATATTGTATTCATTTTCATACTGAGATTCATCCCACAGCTCCTCCAGCCCTTCCAGTATTGTGCGAATGTTGTCTCGTTTGTCCGTCTTGCTATCCTTCCTGTGGTCTTCCGTTCCTCTGTTCGTGCCCCCACTCACCTTCTTGGTGTCATCCAGCACAAACAGGTCTAGAAGCTGATCCGTACCCATTGTCTGGAGGTTGGAGTTCTCTTGAGTGATGACTGTGTTTGCCACTGCCATTTTGAACTTTTGCAGACTGAGACGAGATAAGGGAAAATTTCTCTTCAAGAACATTAAACCTTAGCTACAGTCATAACGAAAGGACAATTACACCAGGCATTCTCTATCACCCTCAATAAGGTCCATACGCTCTTCTTCTTTTCCTTTTGTGTGCTCCTCAGCTATTAATCTACAGCTATTAATCTAAAGGAGTTTAGATCATGTACTTTTCAACATATAATTTTCATATGTTATGATTTGTTCCATTACATGGTGTACCCAACCTTTCTCGTAGCTACATTTTGTTTTTGTAAGTGCTCTATTTGTATGTCTGAAAATATGATGGTCCATATGCAACATATCCGAAGGATGAGTCTACTCAATGAATTTAGTTAAAATAAATACCACTGACCCCATTATCTTTTCTTCCAGGGTTCCTCGGGTGACGAGACGGTAAACATTGACAACTTTCTTCTGGCCAATCCGATGGGCTCTGTCCATAGCCTGGATTGTTTAGAGGAGGTCATGAAAAAGGAAAATGTGCATATTATAACGGCAAATTAGCAATATCTGCTAAAAATAAAATACGAATCCACCTGAAGTCTGCATAAGACTACATGAAAAACAACAAAATATTTCACACAATGAAAATAAGACACAAGGAAGAAAAAGCCAAGAAATGCAACGTTAACAGATACCACTGTACGATTTGTAAAGGTCTGGAATCAGAAGGTAGTATATGAATATACCAATATACGTTCTGACACAATTAGTAAAGGCCTGTTTACACACCTGGAGATCCTTCATGGGGTTCCAGTCATGCTCCACAAAAATGACAGTGTCAGCTCCAGTCAGATTCAAACCCAAACCACCGACGTGGGTGGTCAGCAGGAGAATGTCAATGGACGGGTCATTGTTGAATCTTGGGACATCCAAGAAGAAATCAACAGAAAATGAAGGCTTTTGCGCGTCATAGTCATAGTGATAGTATTGGCAATAATTAACACCACAGCTACTGAAATGATTAAAGTATACATAAAAACAATGGCAGGTTCAAGAGATGATTTCTCATTATTAGGAAGATTCTTGTTCCTGGGTTCTACTATTTCAGGAATAGTGAGAGAAAAAACCATGGATTCAAAATGTCAAGCTATGCATTCTTCAATTTTCTTGATACAGAAATATAAGAAAAATGTTTTAAAAGTAACAGACAATGAACTCTTGGCCATGTTTGATCTAAACTTAAACTTAAACCTATACAATGCAAGAGGATACAGGTGATAGACAGACTGACCTGTGGACTATATCGTGTCTGGACCCAGCGGGAACACCTCCATCCAGGCGTAAGAATGTAACATTCTGCATACATGCTCTGAAAAACATTACCATCATAGATAATATTCTTTAGAAGTTCCAGCTTTTTTTTTTATATCAGATTGGAGTACAGTACAATTAAGTAGGTCTACATATATGTTGTGTTGGAAGCACAGACCAGTTTCCAGAGGAAAAGTAAGAAAGGACATTTCACTCCAACTTTTGAAATGTTCAATTCAGATCAGAGACCACATGCCCGGCTATATGCAAATCTCATTCTATAGACTGCACAAAATACTGTACCTCAAGAATGTTCTCTCCCTTTAAGTCTTTGATTCATACTCACTTGAGCAAATCTTTCTCAACAATGTCCAGCATGCTCTTCAGCTGGCAAAACAACAGAACTCGATGCTGGCTGACCACAGGCACACTGTCCACACCCTGTTGACTACTGCTGCCATTAGTGGCCATACTGCCGCCACTGGTCCCTATGCCACAGTCATTCAACAGTTGTCTGAAACATAACCCAATAAAATCATTAACTCTAATGATATAATAATCTTACCACCATTCTCACCACTGACTTACCCTGTACACAGAGCAAAAGAAATTTTCAATACTCATAAAAGTAATAATGTAAAAAGTTAAATTTTAAAGGGGCATTACTTTACTGGTGTAAACTTTGAGGACACACTGTCTTAGATTACTTAGTACTGCAATTGATGTCACTCCAAAATTTGGACAGATACTTATAATTTAATTTCTTACATACATAGTCAACCTAGCTCAAAAAAACGCACTGAATAAAAGAAAACCTCCAAATATACGAGATGTATCCACATATTCCCCCTCATAATTAAACCATATATTGCAAACAGCATATATCATAATCCTCTTCAATATGTTAACAGACAAAATCCCCATTCAACAAACCATTGCTGAACCCTGAACGCATGAATAGTCGCTGTGATAGGTCAGTGTTTGGTGGTTGTTTGGCCATATTAAAGGCCACATTGCATTTCCCATTTTTAACTCCCTTCACTTTTGGCTGCAATAGATGTTTATCCTCCAAGTCTATTATTGCGTAGGTCAATTGATCTAGATATAGAGAGGACATTCATTGTCAGGATGAAATGGGTTACAAGCAAATGGGTTGCACCTCCTGTGTACTACCGATAAGGAATCAGACTATCTTTGAGTAACATGGTTCTCAGTATTCCTGACCAAAATGTGCCCCCACCCCCACCCCCACACACCTAAATATAACCACGCTGTATCCTGCACCTCCTTTCTGCCATGCTTTCTCATCTTGAAAACTTCCCTTACCTCCTCTCATGTTTGTGTGGAACTTTTACCTAATCTAAATCCATTCTGCCCCTCAGTGTCCCAACACATAATTACTCACTTCAAAGCAGTCAGCTTAGGGGCATGGCTTAAGTCCCGGAGGTTAGAGTTGTCCCCCATCAGTTTGGACGTGATCTCTCCATAGCGTGGGTGGGACGGATTCAGGACAAGAGCCGGGTGGTTGCATACTTTACGCAGGTACTGCAGGGCCTGGATTGACAACAAACCATCGGTGAAGTCATTACAGTATATGCTGCTCAAGTGCACACCGTGCAAACGCACTCTTCGAGTAAGTGCACGCATACCCCTTATGACGAAGTTTTTACTATATAAATCAAACGTCTAAATGCATGCACACTTCGAACAAGTGCACGCTCGAGTCAAGCTAGCCAAGCAAAGTATTTAGGTAGATTACTGTGTAAAAACAGTAACGGCTGTTGGTCCTTGTCCGTCACTGAAAGTGTAGATCTAGGCCTACTCTGTAGCATGAAAAAAAGCACAGCATGTGTGTAGATTGCACATGTGCAACCTACTGGCACAGGCTGCACCGCTGGCGATGCGAACGTCAACGAACAAAGAAAAATTAATGGTCCGATTTTTCACGCCCCTCCGCCACATCCTCACTTCCATTCCATTCCCTGGCGGTAGGCTAGGCCTATGCCTATGGTCAGTCACCTCTTTATCTTTGGGTTTGGATGTCTCGCTTCACCTCACCCCACCCACTTTGCGCCCAACGCGGCCTATCCTAAAATAGACCACACATTACATGTATATATGATGTAACGTGATCACATTATGGGTATTGAAATTGAATTGATAAAAGGTGCATTGTTTATGCCTACGATAGCCAATGGCTTGGCTAGATGCTATAAGTTCGCTTGGCATGTTAAGCGTGTTATGACAGTAATGTGACATCATCGTCGCATGTAACCAAAGGAATTAACTGGTGCTTCACGCATGTGCACGGTTCGCACAAGTGTACGCTTTGACTTCCTCCCGAGGTGTGTACACTTGCGCACCATATAGTATCATAAAGTGAAAGGTCTGTGTATCTGATGAACAGAGTGTTAGTCTTTCAAGTACCGGTACCCCAAGATGCTACTTATTTTTATTCATTGCTCCCTCAACACTCAGACTCCTCATAATAACATGGATTATGTTCAGACACACCATGAAACTGAAATGTAATGTAGAAGCTATAAAGAGGATATAGTTACTGCGAGTTAAATACAAAATTTCTGCGGGTCTCAAGAATCTGCGAAACACAGTACAAAAGTATGAAGCACAAAGACACAGTCTCTGAAATATTAACACAAATTGCTAAGAGACTTAAGTCAAACACAGAATCTGTGTGATATACCAAAAGACTGCTGAGGGATTTGAATTAGACACAAAATCTATGTGCAAACATGTATACTGTGGGGTCCAAATCAGACAGAACATCTGTGGGATGCCATAATTTGAAAGCATTTCAGAAATTGCCTGAATTCAACACAAGACATGCACAATCTTGTTAAATATCTTGCCATTTAAAGCCTGACATATAAATAAAACTAAAGCAAACGGGTTTTTTTAAACTTTTGTTTAAAAGATTGAGCCCGAATTTTTAAAAAACCCAATGCTTGTTAACTGGACAAAAAGGGCATCATGACAGCTAACCTGGAAAATATGAGTAGTGCCCTGGCTAGGGGCCTTTTTCTCCTTGCCTTCATCCACACCTACAACCGTATCATCCACTGTACGTTTTGCTCTTGATTTAGCAAAATCTTCATACAGTTCCACCTGTTGAAATAAAATTGTATAAAAATTTAAAAAATGCATTAAGTCTTTCTGTGCAACTCACTAAGGTACATACAAAATGAATCCTTTAATATTCGAAGTACTGATTTGTACTAAAGCATTGTAATTCCACTAAACTAACAAAGTAGTGTGTAATCAGATTATAAAGACCATATCTGGGAAACTTATATTTACAAATCTATTAGTGTATTTTCACATTTCTCTTTGGGAGCTTAGCTAGTGCTTGTCTTATTATCTTAGAAGTTGTACATCAGTAGTGGACTGTATATCATTGTTTCTAATTTTTCCTCAGTATAACCGGAGGACATTCCACAACTTCTCATTCTCTGGTATTTCTGTACAGGCATAGACTCATTATCATCGTCGATATCATCTGTTTTTCAGCTGTTGTTGTCTTTGATTTTAGGTGCTAGCATGAACGTAGGTGCCAGGCACACTACATATATATTTAGAGGTCTCTTTCTTATTTGTCTTAGAGTGAAGGCTTTTAAACCAGATTTTCCTGATGCCAATCAGATCATTTTACGCTATGGACATCTCAGCTTCACGTTCCCAAAGTCGGTTGTTACACGCACTGAGTATGCGGCTTCACTGTTCTATACTCGAGTAGTACGACCAATCCAAACAGAAAACAGAAGAGCAGTTTCTTTAATGTTTCCTACCTGTAGAGGACTAAGGTCACAGTAGTAATCTTGAATGATCTTCGGTGGCAAGTCCTGCAAGACATCCTCTTTAAGGCGGCGTAGGATGAAGGGAAGGACTTGGCGGTGCAATGATTCCATTGCCAGAGCACCTGCGCATTGCAACAAGGGTTATGCACACAAGATCCTCGTACAGACATATCCTAGACAGACACTGAGGCAAGAGCTAGTGTAAAAAGATCTTTATACACGGACATATCCGAAAGACAGACTCATAATTCAAGCAAAAATTGCTTTGTATACAGGGAATTAAAATATATCAACTTTACAGATTAAAATAATCAACTATTCCTTAAACCTTCATCAAAATGTTCTGCCTGTTTATGAGTTTTTAAAAATGAATGTTCTCCAAGTGCATATGTTGAAGGTCCTTAACGCAAGTCACCTGTTTGGTGAATGGCAAAGCCAGAGATATTTCTATGGATCACAAAATATTGCACATTATTTTGGATACAAGTATAAAATCAAATACTCCATGATAAAATGACGTAATGTAATAATAATAATAATGCACTTTGACTTGGGACACAGTGGCCTAGCTGATAGAGCGCTGCACTGCGGACTGAGAGGTACCAGGTTCAAGGACCACTGGCGGCAAAGCAAGAAAATGTACCCCTATAGCTTCATTCAACCCATGTAAAAATGGGTACAGCTTCGACTCGAAAAGTATTCTGCGATAAACTAGCATCCTATCCAGAAAGTGATGGATAAAATCCGTCACTGTCCACTTCATGCTATTGAAACCAGGAAAAACTCCAGCCCTATGAGCCAAATGGCTTGGAAGGACTACTTTTTTTTTCTACACTTTGACTGGCATGTGATGAGAAAACAGTCGCTGTATGACAGCCCTGGCAGTGAAAGGAGAGTCCCTTACCAGCTTCTTGCTCCTTACTGGTGCTCTTAGAATCCCTGCTCTGTAAGATGGGCTTCCCGTACTTGGCTTGGAATTGCTTCTCTGTTCCTAGAAATCCAGGCATGAGGAAGTCAAACAAGGACCAGAGGTCTAACACATTGTTCTGGATGGGAGTTCCCGACAGGATGAGGCGGTGGTTGCAGATCAGCTGCTTGGTGGCTCGCGACAGCTGTGGCATAAAAAGATATAGCATTCACCATAATACTAAGAATATCATTATTTTTTCAATATAAGTCCATGAGCAGCTCAGTTACAACAAACTTATTATCAAAAATATACCGGTATTGTGAAGGCAATAAATTGTCCAAATTTTGTTCTAGATCCTAGGATTTAAAAGTTAGGATTTTTAGTTAGCATCTCCCCCCTCCTTTAAACAAATTGATACAAAAAACAAGGGCACACAATTCTAGCACAGAAGAGGTGACATAGGAGTATAAAAACAAACTACATATTCACCTTTGTTTTACCATTCCGTATTATGTGGCCCTCATCCAGAATACAATAATTCCACCGGATAGTACTGCAATATGGCAGAAAGAAAATAAATACATTAACTTACATAATAGATTAACTTAAAATAATCTTATAACTTACTTCAGCACAACGTAGAATATATATATATAGTGATGTGATAATGCTTCCTGGTAGATCTGATACTCTTTGTTGAACAATTTTTATCCCCCTCCCCCCCTTTTCTCCCAAAAAAAAACAACACCATAAATGCAGGCACAATTTAGAAAAATTAAACGAGTAACAAATTATTCAAATGACTAATGTACAAATTTACCTAAAGAAATCAATGTCATTTCTGACCACATCATAGGAGGCAACGATCATATTATGCTTTGGTACTTTCTTCTGTAATCTGCAATTGTTACAACAAAATAAAATGTGTTACAGAATTTATTCCACCATTTTAAATATATGATAAAATTCATACACATAAGAAATCTTTTCAAAAGTTTGGATTTTGTACCTGTTCTTTCCTAATAATTAGTGACACAATTATAAAGAATTATGCATTATAAAAATAAACTCTCACCACCATCCCCACCCACCCCATTCCACCAATTTTATACAACAAAATAAAATGCATTACGGAATTTATTCCAGAAACAGCAACATTCACCCATCATTTAAAAATTAAGATAAAATTCATCTATACAAAAATCTTTTGGAAACTTTACTTTTTCAGTAGGTCCTTTCTCAATTATTAGATGCAATTATAGAGAAATGCTTTATGAAATTAAACTCTCACCATCATTTCCACTCACCCTACCCCATCAATGTTACACAACCTTTTATGAAAAGAATCGTTTCAGAATTCTAAAAAGGTCTTATGAAATTAATGTTAAAATTCCCAAACAGCTAGCAAATAAAGGCAGGGGCAGACAACTACCTCAGACGCTCCGTAGGTGGCCCGACATACATGAGGGGGTTCAAGTACTCCTCATCAATGAACTTGCTGACCTCATAAACCCAGTGTCCCACTAGTGTTGGGGGACAGATCACTATGGAGGGTAGGAGTGAACAATCTGGGTCTTGGGACTCCTGGGACGACAAAAATCACAGTCCAGGGTTAAACATTTAGTCATGTCTTACAGGGCTGAGTGAAATTTCAAAGTCTACTATTACATAAACAAAAACGGGACTTTAACTAAATCAAAATCAAAATACAGTCTGCCTAGCTTTCATCACAATAATTTCTCTTTATTTTACTACAATGCTTGATCACAGTCAAAGACTTCTAGTTCTAGACAGTTTAACAGACTTACAGCACAAATTAGTTCGTTAGATCTCAGTGAAATATACTGACAATATATTTTACTATATGTAATAAAGTTAAGGGTAACTTCTAAACCTTCTGAGGAGCAAGAAACAGTGAAGACCCCCCACTGTACATCCACAAAAACAAATATGTTTCTCTCCATATCTAGATAGAACATATTCGGCACCACAATTACTTTTATTACAACAGTTCAGATTTCTGTTCTTAAGTTTTAAGATCTAAGTTGTCACTTACATTTCTGTGATTGACTCTATTCATGAGTTTAAAAAAAAATATTACAAAAATTACATTTCACCTATTTTCCTTATCTGATTGTCTTTTACAATAAAGAATGTAAAAAGATGGTCTTATCTCAATGGAATACCAGAGAACTCTCCACAGTTCAAGGAATTGATCTGCTACCAAAACATTATTTTTACTTAAAAACATGTCAAGAGCATACCTTGAACCTGTTCTCTCTCTCAAGGTGGTCAGTAGCTACCACACAGATGGACTGCAAGGTCTTCCCGAGACCCATGTCATCACATAAGATGCCATGAAGTTTGTACTTGTTCAAAAAGCCGAGCCAATTTACGCCATCCTGCAAAACACAAGAGTTGCAAAGTCAGTATGTGGTTTAAAAGGGCTCGTTTCTGAGAGATGCAAAGGGTAAATGGAGAGAGAGACAGAAAAAGTGAGAAAGAGAGAGGGAAACAGAGAAAGAACAGAGGTAGAGAAATGGAGAGAGACAGAGAATGAGAGATAGAGAAGAAAGACGGAGATGGAGAGAGAGGAGAGAGAGAGACCGAGAGAGAGAAAGAGAGAGAGAG